>JAHZNC010002642.1:19884-54836 GCA_027744095.1 Zhuqinia jingwanae | reverse complement strand
TGACCATGGCTTTTTTTTTTACTGAAACAAGAGAAGACGCTACACCGGGTTTGAGCCGCCTAGCCTGTATCAAGCATGTAGCATTTTTTCCTTAGCAGGTGCGGTATCACGCACTCGTACTGTTGGGATTACAAGTAAAGCCTAGAATTGAAACGGCTAAAAGTGGGAAGTAGCCTACTATTGGGCTACTTTGTAGCCGATATAGCTGGTGGTTTATAGCAAAACCGGTAGAGGGCGCGGTTGTTTACGTTGCAAACGGTTCAGTGACTTAAACAGCAAGAATATACAAAACAATGGAAAATATGAAAGGGGATTTTTATGTATGTATTTTTTTATAAATTGTAAAATTGGATGTAGGAATGAAGAATGGGTAACAAAAATTCAGTTTGGATTTAAACTGCTTTTGAATATTTTAGGCATTTTTAGGAAAACTTGTCATTACCATTTGACTGACGTTTACATTTTTGCTCAAGAAGTTTACATTTGACTGGAGTCATGATCCATTTCATAAAAAAGTGTTATTAAATTTTTTATCGCTTTAAAAAACGTACGTGTCAGAAAATTGTCATCCAATCAACATGGTAGTTTTTGACTCAAACACACACGCTAGCTACTACCATTGCAGTTTAGTGTTCAGTTTTTATCCACTCACCCAATATATGACGTACTTTCATTGGAGCTTAAAATAAAACGCGTCATTTTTTCATGAAATGGTAAAGGTAAAAAAAGTGTCAAGACTTACGACAGAGAGAGACGGCTTTTGCTTTTTTTGTCTTTTTCATTTATTTCTTGGAAGTATAAATGTACATGTCGCATGTACAGCTTACACAGGTAATATGCCATCATGGGTAAAATAGTAAATGGCTATATATTTGCATAGGTATATTATTATGATGATAGATAATACTACGAGGTTTGGCATATTATATATATGTATGTTGTATGTGTGTGCTGTTGTGCATGTCTGTGACTTTGTGCTGGCTGATACTTTTGTCGTAGTTTTTTTATGAAACTTTTTTCCCATCCAGTCCATTACAGATTAAAGATTACCTGTCCCGATGAGATTATTGGATATCTATTTTTGGGCATATGGGCTGAGCTGAGCATTTAGAGCTATCGATGTTTGAGTTTAGATTAGAAGTAAGATCTAGTAAAAGGCACAGCATATTATATATATATATGACATGTTGTGCTGTCGTCGTATCAAGCTCAAGAATCAAAACCAAGCGAGGCAAAATTATAGGAAAAAAGGAGAGTAATAATACTCGCTGAAAAACGTCACAAATAATAATAGCATGATGATGGGATACGTGATAAACATCACACACAATTTGAAAAATAAATTGACTACACGAGTATAATTTATCTGATTTCTTGTCAGATATGGAAAGTCAATTATGCTCGAGGTATATTAGTTTTAATTGAACTACTACTACTACTACTACACTTTGCATGTCCCAAAATGTAAGTGGAATGAGAGACGGGCAAATGAAAAACAAGAATCCAATCCGACGAAGAAACTTGCTTGCATAAATGGAATGGAAACTCAATACTTTGAAAATGACAAAAAAAACAGCGTGGCGGCAAATAGGTTAAATGCTTTGATCAACTTAGATGGGGTTTTTTATTATAGAATAAAATGCGACGGAGAGGAATACCTATTAAAGTATCTATATCTGCACCACTTCTGCTACAAACAAATGCACATATATAGGCACCTCTGCTATATATATTTTTTGGGTTTATTCAAGAAACTGCGTGGTCCAGCCGTTCTAAACCAAACCAAACTATGTGTCATGGCAGAACTAATATTATTATGTAAACTTAAGGAAGGATTTAACGTTGAAAAACTACGAAAGTGAAAATTTTCTCAGGAAGATGTTCTTCTTCAAAGCAAAACATTGGCAAAGTGTTACATTCACTTTTATACATACTTGTTGACATAACTGATGTAGCATTATAATATAGTATATATGTAGCAGTAAATAGTATATTACATGTATTGGCTCATCAACGTCGCGTCGTTCTCAGGAAATGGAAATGTTAATATTTACATTTAACAAGAAAGTCACACACAGACACACATAAGCACACATACAAAAGCTGAAAAGTAAACCAAAACCGCATGGAAAACCAAACCAGAGACTGTATCCCATAAAACAGGCAAAGAAAAAGAGAAAAACCCGGAGAATAAAAGTAGCAGTCAGTTCAAGTCACAAGAGAAACACCACAAGTCTTCTTCTCTTCTCTTGCCTGCCTGGCAGCATTATTATTTTTTAGCTCTTCTCTTCTCTTGCCTTCTGGTTGGTGATGATAACAAAGACGCTCTTTTTGCATATATAATTTATCTCATTTAGCCATTGATACTCTCTGGTTTCTGTTCTCTTGCCGCTGCCGCTGCTGTTCCTATTCATTTCATTCATTCATCACGTTTTAAGTATTTATATTCATTCATGCATTTTCTTTCTTTAAATCCAATCCCATTTATCATCAAACAGCAGCAGTTTTGAGGCGACAGCACCACACGCATATTATATATACCTAGTTTACTCATCGTCATCGTACTCATCACAGAGGACAACTCTGATTTCATTACGACTAGATACATCCTCCTTCATTGTCTTGCTCTTATCCCTGCATAGTTTCTCTCCAAAGAGTATTTTCACTATTATATGATGACGGTAATGCTTATGTTCTCATAATCATAATAATAATAGAATACATAATAAAGCTACAAAAATACATAAGTAAGCAGGGTTGACAAGAAAAGGGACACAGCCGTGGAGAAATCATTCATCATTATTTTCATCATCTTTTTATTTTTACTCTTCAATCTTTATTTCCTTTCCACGAACCATCTCTCTCTGTGTCTATGCCATGCCTATCCAATCTTTGCTGTAATACTCGCATCATAGTCATCATCGTAGTCGCTGATGACGATCATCATCAGAGAAAGAGCAAAATAACCTTTCAATTTTTGTAACCAGTTTTAATTCCGCCTGTGCTCAGCAGCAATATCCTCTCGTCTTCTTCTTTTAGCACACACACACACACAAGGCACACACCTACGTACACCTATGCATTATGTACAAGTATCTATATTGCAAAAGATTACTGAAGAAAAATATAATTTCGACATTTTCTCCACTTCTCTCATTTTATAGTCCCAACACAACTATTACAGCAAAACTAGTGAGTGGAAAAAAAACATTTTTCTAGATGAACAACAGTTTACACAACAGAAGCTACAAGAACGCATATAGTGAACTTTGTACTTTTAAGTTGCTAGTAAAACGTACATATTTTTCTTTTGAGAATATTCATCCATATTACATATTATTATGTTTTTTCTCTCCTTCTCTTGTCTGTTAGGAATCTTTGTATGAAAGGCTTATACATTATAAACTAGACACATCACTCAAGCAAGGATCAACCAAGCAACCACTTCACTTCCACCACCACCGCTTCTACTTTATAGTCGTAAATAAGACGCTGTTGAGCTGCTTCTCTCTCTCCCTCCCTCTATTTCTGTTTCCAAAAAAAACGAAATTTAAGAAGAAGAAAAAGAAGAAAGCTTGTGTGAGTCACAGCCCAGGAGCAGCAGCGCTCAAAGCTCTCGCACTCTCACATATGCAATCCATCCATCCACTCGAATTCCGGCACGTTAACGTTCATTTATATCGACAGCTCCTTTTTCCATGCCGTATCTCGTTTCAGCAGGTGCATGCATCTCTGATCTCCTTTCTAACCTGTTATGAGAAGAAATCTAATATTACAGCAGCGCAACAGAACAACAGGCTTCATCGCAGAGCATCCATAATCATGATCATTACTCTCAGATTCTCTCACGACACAACCGTATAAAAAGTTAAGAAATGCCAGAAGAAAGAAAGAGAGAGAGAGAGAGAGAGAGAGAAAAGAAGAAGATCCACTTAATGAGTATTAGGATGGCCTATTTTTAAAAGCTCAAACGCATCTCTCCCATCGCATCGAATCGCCTTCATCATTATCATCATCTCTCTCCTTCTTTATCCGTCTCTGCTTCTCTCTCTATATATCTCCCTCATTCTTGCTGCTAGTCCATCTACCATAAAAGGCAGAGAGAGAGCTCTAGGTTACACAGCAACAAAACGGCATCTTTTTTCTTTACCTATTCTTTTTTACTGCCTGCATCCAATCCAGATCATCCTCCACTCCACCAAACCCACCACCACCACCACCACTGCTCTTTCAAAAAAAAAACTCGACTCAAAAACTCTCCTACTTTTTTCTCTGCTCCAGCAGACAACAACAATAATACTTTTACGTAGTATGGACCTTTTTTGTTACTTCCTCTTTTCCACTTTTAATGGGCTTTCTTCTACATTCTCATTCCCTTCCTGATTTTCTCCAAGCATAAGCACCACAGTACCACACCACCAACCATCATCTCTACGAGACCATATATACCACCACCCTAAGAAAATTGCAGCAGCAGCAGCAGCATCAGTAGCAACAATACAATACAGACGTATATACCAGTAAGAAAAAATGGCAGTTTTTTCCCTTCCCTTCTTTCCTTTCTTCTCAGTAGACTTTTTTTTGCACATCATCATATCAATACTATAGCTTTTTTTATACTAGTTCCACTGGCCCTATTGCCATTTTACAACATCATCATATCAAAGCTCTCCAGTAAAAAACGCAAACGCAGAGAACAGGCAGCAGAAGCAGTAATAGTTCTGTAGTAGTAGACCATCTACTAGTACACTTGCACAAGCAACACCAATAGTGGTAGTGGTGGTGAAAGCCTAGAACATCAAAAATACATACTACTTCACTTGTCTCTCCGTTCTCTGCTCCAACAACCATCACACCAGCAACTAACCTGTGTTTTATACGAGCAGCCCATATCGCTCTACCTCTGCTTGCTCTCTCTCTCTCTCTCTCCAGAAAAATTTACTTAAAGCAAAACCAACTACTACCTACCTATACATTATACATATTATCCCTTCAATCCACACACACAGCCAGCCAGCTAGTCTCCTGCTACCTTCCAAGCGAGCAAACTGTTTTCATTTTTTACAGCTCATACCAGTTTTCTCCACACACAACAGCCCTTCGCCAGCAGTCGAACAAGCAGCAGCTACGCTTTCTCATTTTCTTCACCATCTGAACTGGAAAAGTAAAGTAGCCATACAAAGCCAAGAAGTGTAAACTGCAAAACCTTATTATATAAAAAAAAAGCAAGTAGCAAAGAAAAGTGCACGGGGACAAAAGCAGCTCATCTACTACTGCTACACACGGTAGAAGCAGCACACAGGGTATTATTGTCACCTTTTTTTAAGTATTTGTTGTTCACTTTTTTACTCTCTCTCTCTCTCCCTCTCCATTCTTCGTCTTATTATCCTTCTTATTTCTTGTCTTGTCCTTACTTTTTCTTCGGTTACATATACATATATTACTGCAATCCCATCACCACACAAACGAAAGTGAGGTGCCTATTAGTGTTCCTCTATTGCCCATAGTCACATCGTTACCTTTTACTTTTAGTTGTCCACCACCAACACTAGCGAAAAAAAAACCACAAAAGAATATAAAAGGGAATAAGATACTACTGAATATGCGGACTTGAGTTGCTGCTACTTTTCTTCCTCAGCTCAGTCTACTACACACCAAAAACAAACCAAACCACAACAAGGAGAATACAAACATAGAAAAGAGAGAGCGAGAAATGCCCGAGAGTGTAATGAATTTCAATTGTCTCTTGAAAATTAGAAGAATAGAAATAAAACGCATTCTTTATTCTTTCACCACCACCACCACCACTACTACTGCTGCTACTACTACTACTGCTATTACTACTACACTTCACTAGAAAAACAAACAAAAACACGGGAATGACGATCACACTGCTACTACACAACAACGAAAAAACGACAAGAAATTAATGCGCTCGCTACTGCTGCATAATACAATAACAAAATAATAATAATAGCAGTAAAAGGGGAGAAATAAGTAACGATATTATAGAATAGATGAAAAGTAAGAATTATTAACAAATAACAAAAAAAGTACACAAAAGTCTTTCCTTTTTACTAGTTCAAAAGATAAAACGCTAACAAAGAAAAAGAGCAAATAAATATGCTGAGTTTAAGTAATTTTAAGAAGAATAGCTGTTTTTGTTATTATCATCCTGATCACCAGCCAGAGAGAAAGAAAGTGGTGAACAAGAAAATTTTGTTACGTTTGAAGTTTTAAAGAGTTGGTGAAAGTGTGTGTTTTATCTGTTTCTTCTGTACAAAAGTTTTTTTTTAAGAAAAAGAAATTTAAGTGAAGATTTACAAAAAAAAACGTATTTCCAATGAGAATGGAGCTGTTAACGCATAATAAACCTAGTTCTCCTGATCCATTACATCAGGAGGTCACTTTTAAACGGCCTTTAGCATATACGAAGGTAAGTTCAGTAGAGGAACAGAAGAAATGATGATGGCTTGTTGCATGGATTTTTGAGATAATTTTAAAGTTAACCTTGCACCATGTTTTGAAAACAAAAAAAAACAGATGGAAAATTTGATAAAGGAAATGCAAGATCCAGAGCATGGGGTTCCTGTCCGTAGCCAAAAGTTGTTCTTGACATCGATTCCCGCAGCGTTTGCGGGATACGACATAATAGAATGGCTTATGGAACGTCTTTCCATTGAGGACTCTGTGGAGGCCATCCACCTTGCAAATCTGTTGTGCCAACATGGCTATTTTTTTCCGGTGGGAGACAACCGCCAGTTCACAGTGAAGGATGACTCTTCACTGTACCGCTTTCAAACTCCCTACTACTGGCCATCTCAGTATCCGTTGATGGACAGTGTAGACTATGCCATATATCTGGCCAAGCGTGGCCTGCGGAATAAACAGAAACACGGACTGGATGAATATGAGCTCGAAGCATTGTCTCAACTTAAAAAGAATTTGAATCAGAAATGGGACTTTATTTCGATGCAGGCGGATGAACAGGTGAGAATCAGTAAAGAGAGGAAAAAAGTGGACAAGCTGGTAACGGATGCGCAAGAGAGGGCTTTCTGGCGTGTGCTGCATCCTCCGCCTGGAAGCAGCTGTTGTGTGGAAACACCACCTATGTACAAACATGACTTCCATGCCAAAGAAGGGGTAAAGCAAATTAGAAGAACGAATCTTATCGAGGATTTGAGAGCGGAGGTGGATCTGCTCAGAACGTCGTGTATTAGGACGAGGATAAAAGTGAGTCAGGCGTTGGAGAGCTTGGCGTCACATTACGAGTCTTACCATGAGCATGATCCGTTTTTGGTAGCAAGGCAGCCGTCCAATCCTTGGATATCCGATGATCCATGCTATTGGATTATCAATGCTCCCTTGTAAGTTTAGCTGAAAATTAAAAATGCACACCTACTACTTAAGTATGCCACTAAGCTGGGCAATTTTTACAAGCAATTTCGTTGCTTTCTAGAATCGAAATCCCCACAGAGCGACGTGTAAAGAAATGGGCCACTTCAATGGAAGACCTGGTGCTGGATCCGACCGGTTCGCACCAAATAATCATTTTATGTAGGTAATTTATGAGAATATATTTAGGCTATTCGCTAATTTCATGGGCTATTCAGGTTTAAGGGAAATTACTACGTACCTGAAAAAAGAGTATTGCCACGAAAACATCCGCTTTTGGCTAGCTGTAAGAGACTTGAGATATGGCCCCGCGTCTCAACTCCGTTATAAAGCGCAACAAATTTACAAGTAAGAATTTCCAATTAAATCATAAAAAGAGGATATTAGAGTTTGGGTAGTTTGAGAAACATCCAATGACAAATTTGAACTTTTTCTTTTAATTTGTTAAAAGTGAGTTTCTTTCACCGGGTGCCCCCTGTGAAATCAATATTG
The DNA here is from genome assembly GCA_027744095.1 of Zhuqinia jingwanae. NCBI lineage: Eukaryota > Metazoa > Arthropoda > Collembola > Entomobryomorpha > Paronellidae > Zhuqinia > Zhuqinia jingwanae. The sequence continues at coordinate 46,949 of JAHZNC010002642.1, read as the reverse complement.
ACATGAGGACGATGGAAGCTGTTCAAAAAGAGCTCAACTACCTGACTCCTTCCCGGTTCACCTTTGACCCGGCAGCAGAGCACGTGTACACCATGTTGCTCAAGAAAGACTGTTACCCTCGCTTCATTCGCTCAGAGCAGTACAAAACTCTGCTGGCCAATGCTCTTCAGCCAATCAATCAGAAAAAGAGGCTGGACAAGTTTCTCAGCTATCTTGCTCTGGGGAAGAAAAAGTGTTCCACGGCCACGCCCCCCATTTTTCCCGTGGGCGGGGTGCTCACATTACCCCCAGCAAACATGGGACTTGGAGAAATGTTCAAAGCCGCCGACGAGGCAATCCTGATGGCCACCGGGAATAAGAGTGATCTTCTCTCTGCTTCCAGTCTGGATACCGATAAGTTATCCGTCATGGCCGACTGTCCGTACAGGTTTGCTTATCAACTCAAATACTTAAAAATCACAAATATCTTCCTCTATAAGTCTACTGTCTACTCCACTATGTAAAATATAAATTATATATATTATAAAACAAAACTATCTATAGTTTTTTCATACATACTTAAAGTACTAATTACATCTCAATTTATAACTAAATAATTTAAAAAAAATAACATCTTGTCAGCCAAAAACCAACAACGTCAATATTTATTCCTTTTCTTTCTCCGAAACTGACATTTTGTTTTGTAAATATATGTTCACTGTACGCAAAATCTGTGTACGCATGCATGAATATTTCAAAAAGAAAGAAAAAATCAAATCAAGTGTTTAGGTAAAACCCATCCACTCTGCGTATTTGAACGGGTCCACATCTTCAATGACATTTCTTTACTGATGTCTTCTTGTCTTGATTATTATTCCAACTTGTTCGTGTTCGTGTGTATAGGGGAGATTTAGCTCCGGATGACAGGAGAGATTTTGACTCTACATTAAATACGCTGTAAGAAAATAATATATACATACATCATACATATCTACTACTACCTACTTATATTACAAAAAAATCCTCTCACTAAAATAAATACTTTCAATCTTTCTCTCTTTCTATCTCTCTCTCTTTTTCTGTAACTATCTGTTATTCTCTCTCTTGTATTCCAAAAAAATACATAAACTTTGAATACTTTTTTCCAATTTTAAATCATAGAACGTGCCAATTTTTTCAAAACAAATATTCTTTGATAGTAAACATTACGTTATTGTTTAACTGTTCAGAGTACAATTTTCTAGTACTCACCTTTCCTAATATAATGTTGTCTTCTTAATATTGATGTTGAACTGCACTGCATTGTTTCCATTTGTTGCTGAAACACTAAATGTTCGTGTCGTGGGTTGATTCATGTCTCTATATGTCTATTGATTTCAAAGCATTTAACGATTTTTTTTTTAAATTCCTTTGTTGTCGCCACTTGGCCTTGTGTACTGTTGCTCCTTGTTAGAATGATTAAATTAATTATTTCCTATGACGTGGGAAATAATGAAAAAGGTTTTTTTTATTACGAATTGGTTTACGAGCAGCCTACTCGTCAGCCTCAATATTTACGTAGGTATACTTTATGATCAATTGGTAGAAAGTAGATAGATTTGACTAGCTATAATATTGGGTGGTAGCGGTGGCAGAATTTTTTTGCAAAGGATGACAATGAATATGGCGGCGTAATGGTATGGTATTGTTTTTATGTTTTTAATTTCCAACCAAAATATAATTGTTTTTTGACCATGGTCCTCTTTTTACTTCCATGTGACGTTGTATTGTGGATTACTTTTTTGTGAGTTGTTGGTTTGTGGTAACTGTAGATCTCTATATATATATATATATATATTTGTATGTGTCCTTATTATTTTGGGTATCAAATGTTTCGTAACGCTACCTTGTTGAATCTCTTTGCTTCCGTTATTATAAAGCTCTTGAAATGCTTACAATGATTCTAAATGGGGTAATCTGAGACGCTTTTATTATTTTTGTTACACTTGGGCATCACCAGGTCTCAAGGGAGTTTTGATGACGTTTGCCCCTGGGAAAGTATGGAAAAGCTTCCAGATAAGGATAAGGGTGGAGCAGCTCCCTTGTCCCAATCGGTTACATCCACCTCTCAAGCTGCTCCGACTACTTCCGTTGCTGCTGGGGTCGCTGCAGCTAATAATAAACCATCCACATCAGCAGCCGCTCTAATGGCAGATTCGCTGAAACAAACGTCGTCCTCTTCCAATTCCAGTACGAAAGCAGTAGTGACTAATTCTTCTTCAAAGGTGACACCATCCACAAGTAGTGCTGTTGTTGCCACCACTTCAGCAATGGTGATGCGACAGGATAGTGCGCTGTCAAAGCAAGGGTCCATTTCCTCCTCCGCATCTCCAGCTCATCATAGGAATATCAGTCCAACGCCATCGACCTCATCCAGTGCTGCCCTTTTAGACAATCAACATAACAAACCCGCCCCACCTCAACAGCGGCCGTCTTTGAGTAGTGAAAGCGGGGCGTGTGGAACAACAGGCGAGTTCAGTTCATCAACCACTTCGCTCAGCAAGGAAAGTGTAATTCACGCTTCCCCTTCCATTTCAATCCAGTCAGCAACAGCAACAACATCAGCACAGGCTCCTCTTGCATCAGCAGAAAGTGGAGGAGGGAGTAGCACTATGACTGATGGAGCCATGTCATCAACTTGTAGTGTGAGCATTCCAAATGAGACTGTAGTGGCTTTTGGAGGAGGATCATCATCATCGTCATTGGAGAAACAGATGGTATCAGGATCACTGGAAACGTCTATTGTTGTCCCTGTATCATTGGGGTCAGCGCCATTTCCAGCACAGCCACAACTTTCTCCTCCGTTTCCGTCAACATCAGCTTCTTCCTCGTTGGGTAACAATAAACAAAGTTCAAGCACAAGTAACTCGACGGCTGCTGCACCAATGGACAATAAAAATATGCCACAACAAGGGCAAACCGGTGGTAAAAAGGATGTGGAGATTTGTCCTTGGGATCATGAGTAAGTGTGAATTTTAATTCACAACGAAATGTTTACACTAATTTTTACAGCAATTAATTCAGTGTCTGATTTGAATTGCAGAAACGGTACAAGGCCAGAAAGTATCACGTTTGTGAAAACGTACTCCACGCTTGGCTACCTCTAAAGCGATTTTATTAATTAATCCATCAGAGAAAAAAATTATAATGTCTAAGTTTTACTGAGTATAAGGGAATAACGCAATCAATCAACAGCAACAACAACGCTTCATTATTTGTATCAAACAAAATAATATATATGATCTAATATGTATGTATATCTTTTAAAAATTTAATCAAAACAATATAATAATAATAATACAATATACTAAAAAAAAAGAATTTTATTTTTGCTTATTCTCACACAATATTGCACTTTTTACTATCTGTAAATTATGTAACTGTAACTGCAAGATCACTTGCATTCTGTTTCAAAATTTCACATCGCTGGTCGTGGTCATACAAACTAACAATAACCTACCACTACTACTACTACTACTACTACTACTACATCTCATATTTTATCAATCAGAGAAGGAAGCGGCATCAGGAATTTTGCAACGGAATGCATTATCAAAAAAAAATTATGTTGCATTGTTGGTTATGTCGAAATGTATTTGTAATGTAATATATGCCTTATATTGTGATAAGAAGCAAGGTGTATTAATTATAATGTATGCAAAATTGCACTTTTTTTTAATCAACTGGTCACCTGCTGGAATATATATTATAGTGAATGTGCATTCTTATACATGAGTTTGTAGCAGCCGGATGTAATAGATGTATAAAAAAGACACTTTATAGTATTTGTAAATAATTTACGCTTTATTATTTACAGTTATTAGAAGAGTGATCAGTTGATTAAAAGCATCCGTTGAAAAAATCAGTATAGTCGACATAATCGGGCATGATTACTATTCACTTGTAATTGAGCGTTCAATTTCACGGGAGAGGGAAAGCGAGCAAACAAATCTGATTGAATTTAAACTTGTATACAAAAAAAAACAGCGGCTTAAATAAATCCAAATTACTTAATACGTTTACTACTGTTATTGTTGATCTTGATCTTGTAATTATTGTAACAAAAAAAAACAACGTGAACGTTTCAAACCAAAATCTTGTTACTTGTCAGCTACTATAATCAATAATGGGAAACTTTTAATATCAGAAAAAATTATCAAAAAAAAAATTTATTGTTAATGGCCATAAATTTTAGAGGAGACATTTGAACTAAAAATTATTGCGTATTATTGTTGCAAAAATAATTATCAAACAAATTGTATAATCTTGTATAGAGGAAAACCAAACGATAATAATTAATTTCGGGGAAAAAAACTTCCAAATCAAAATTCAGTAAAAAAGAAAATTGTTAATTCAGGTAATAACTAATAATTATATGATAGGTGGATGCGGATATTTGTAGAGTAAAAGGCGGCTTATAAAATTTTATATAAATAAAAATGTATAAACAACAATGGTCAGATTGAGAGAAAAAAAACTTTTTAAAAATTGAGCAACATTTTTGTTTTGATATTTAGTATACCTAAAAATCATAAACTGTATTAACATTGTTGTTATTTAAATTATTACAGAAACAATATAATAATTTTGGAGAATAGACAACTAAAAAATTATAAAATGAAGATCATAAAAATAATCTTGTGCAATGGAATGTGCAAATAATAAAGCAGAGAACCAACGAAAAAAATGTTAATTTTCAGAGAACAAAAAGGTCTAAAAGAACGGTGATATGTACAGAAAAAAATTGAAAAAAATTGAATAAAAAACCAAAGAGAGATACATTTTAAATTATCGAGTTTATAAATGACTGCTTTTATTGTTTTTATTATTGCTGAAATTAATTATTTTAGTCAACCGGAGTTTTTTTACAAGTTGTAACTGGCGAGTGTTGATTGGTCGACGGGAGGTATCAAGGTGAGTCGCTTGCCACAACGTCTAAAAAAAGGAACACAAGAGTTTAAATAAATTATGTTCAGGAGTTTTTAACTTAAAAAACGTGTACTTTGCTGAATGCGTTGCATAAATATTTTGCATACTCCATGAGCTCTTTGATGATTGGGATGGCATTCTCTTTCGGTGCACTAGCTGCACATGTACAAGGTTCCAGAAACAATGGCCTTAAATACTTTCCAGTGACTGCCTGAACTTGTGTCAGTGTGGCATCCGCAATTTTCGCCATTAGTTTCCTCCTTGCTGGTCCCAATTGAGGAGACCCTTTGTAATATGACAGTAAACTGAGCATGGACACATGTTGGGGCACGTTCTCTTCATGCGACAATCTGAAAATCATGGAACTTTTTGCCGAGCTTAATAGCAAATTATCCCAAACAGTCACTCGAGGTCCGTCAGCTTGTAAGGAAGTTTTAGTACTGCCAACATCCATTTTGCAGTGCTTCGCAATTATGTCATAAGCCTTGCTATACGCCAACGCGACGTTTGGACAGTGTCTCAATTCAAAGTAGAGGAGACCCTCTGAAGGGCTCGCCCGAATGTCCACCTCTTCCGCTAATTCCGTCTCCACAATTTCCTTCCGGAATGGGCCATCATCGTGTTGAATGAAATATTGTATAGCTATCAGTAAATAGGGGTAATCTGGGTCCTGCCATGAGCGCATGCATGGCGACGCTTGAATGAGACATCCAATCTCTGCTTCCCCTCCTTCCTCCTCTTCTTGCTGTTCTGTCAGGGTCATTCGAAGGATTTGCTCCCTGGAGCATTTTGCAATGCATTCAGAGCTACGCATCCAGTACGAATCTGGCCCATTTGACAATCTCCTCGTGTCATAACCCCAATGCCAGCCGGTGTAATCAAAAGTGTCCCTAAAAAGTTGAGCGATCCCGTTCGTACTGTTCGTTTCATTCGGATCTGTAGCCAAGTTGAATTCCATTTTCTTCAAGTTTCCTGCAACATGCACGGTCATGTTTTCTGGACGTAAAATGGTCATTCTGATCCCTTCCAGCACTTTGGATACCTTTCTGGCGCTTTTTGGCAAATCCTCGGCAATTCTCCTTAGAAAGGTTTTTTGTCTTACCAAACTAATGCATTTTGGCACGCTGTTCATCAGATAAAGGGAGTCAACGAGCATGCATCGTGTCATCACCGACCCCAGTTTTGTCAGTTCCTTATCCACCTCTCTGTACAAGTTCATGCAAGTCTCTTTCATCTTGTCCGCTTGCCACTTGGTGTTCCAAAGGAGACTTTGTGCCCATTGGAAGCCCACTCGTACTTTTGTGACGTCCAGCTCAAATCTCAAGCAAAAGAGATGTGGGTAGCTACCACAAGAGAATTTTGTTCTATCTTCTAATTTCCCACACCACTCCAATCCAAAGAAAGTTTCATATTGAATGCAGTCATGTTGCATTCTCGTTTGCATGTCCTCTGCTGCATGGAAATTGTCTGAGCTATCCAAATAAGGCGAATTCAAAATCCCTTCGGCAAACAACACCAAATATTTCTTTTCGTCCAGAGTCAGCTCACTCGTGTCCATCAAAATAGTTAGGAACACGTAATTGGATTCCACGTCATCCACGTACAAATTGCATAGCGTGTCCTGTGCCCATCTTGGATTATCATTTCTAATAACTTTTGAAGATCCTATGGAGTTTACTGAGGGTAATGGATATTGGTCCAAGAGTTCCATCGGAGGATGTAGCTGAAATAATCTGAGAGCCGCCTTGTGCCTTTGTGCAAGTTTTTTGGTGTTTTTTATGTTGGCCCTGCTCATTCTATGTTCGATCCTGTCTAGGTTCTCTTGTTTTAGTCTATCAGCGTACGCACTACTTGGCACGGCACCCACCGTTGTCCATTCAATGTCCAGCATTCCCTGAATCACGTGCTTCCAGAATTCCACTGGCTGTGTTAGGAAATGATGTATTGTGTATGCATGATTAATTCTTCTGTCAAACATCAGATCAGAGTCCGTTTCCAGGTACAGGAAATCCGGAATAATAGCATGAACAATTTTTTCCTCAATGCGCGTCTCCAAATTGGTCATTTCCTCGTGATAAAAATGCTCCACAACTTTACACATTCTTTCATAGTCAAATTCATAATCATAGAGAATTTGCATTTCCAACGTTCTCCGAAGAATATGTGGAACGGCCGAAATCATTTCAAGGGGTACATTGCGGCAGTCCACAGAAAACAAGGTTTGCTTATGTTCGTATTCAGAGACCGAAATCGTTGTAGCCAATTGTGTTAGGCCGTCAGGAGACGACAAATTTATTACGGAAGTTTTCGTGTGCCTTCGGGTAAACATTTCCACAACAGGTCCCGTCATTAAATATTCCAAAGCAAGTCGCATGGCCACGCACCTATTTAATTTTTCTGTGGACGGAGGCCCCAAAATTCCAACCCTCACTATTGCCGCTTGCCTTCGAGTTTCAACTTGTCGACAAGCCGGATACTCCATGCGACTCATCATAGGATCACTAATTGTTTGAATGGGTTCTTCCAACCACGGCTTTTTCCATCCTTCCCGCTTTTTCCCCAACTCTCCAGTGATTATAGGGCTGAGTATGTTAAACAAGTCATCTTTTTCGATGTCTCCACAAACGACCATGCAAGTGTTGGACAAATGGTAAAACTTTTCATGAAATGCTTTCAATTTGCCAAGAATGGACGTTTCCAAGTTTCGCAAGCTTTCAGACGTTCCAAAAATGCTGTGCTTGTAGGTGGACTCCTCGCCAAAAGATTTTCGGATTAACTCTAGAGCAGAAATTTCGTCAGGATCCCGTTCCAAATGGATTATGTCGTGGAGACAATGTCCATGCTCCTTGCCATCTCCATCAACGTAGTAGATTTCATGGAGGAATGTAGCTTCCTGTAGTTGAGGGTTGTACAAGTGATCAAATACCACTGGAAGCAACTTAGAAAATCCTTGTTTCCCGGCAGTTGTAAGATGATAGCAGGAGTGATCCCTTTCCGCCCAAGACTTTGGATCAGAGGCAAAGCATTGATTGGAAATGCGACGGAATAAGCCGGGATGGGGAAAGTGTTTACTACCTCCCTGCCAAACCATGTTCTGGAGAATATTAGGTAGACCCAGCTCATCATCAAGCTTGTGGGCAACTATCCAGTAGCAGTGAATAAGGGGACCCGGAACATTAGCGTGAACTACTTCCATCCCGGTGATGGAACAACGGTGCTTTGACACAGGATACGTGTCGTTTATTTTTACTGAGGAGATTAAATTCCATCCTGACGAAGAAGTCAAGTCCGGTGGGACGGGGGTGTCAGGAACTGACTCGTCGGTAGTGTCAGTCACTGAAGCGTCGGTGATGATGATGGGAAGGTAGGATTCGCTTATTTCTTCGATTGTACTCATGGCGCTATTTTACGATGCATAAAACAAAAGTTACATTTATATGCATACGTAATGCTTTATTCTGTCTTCATGCTCACAAAAAATGTATGCAGAAATTGTTTTATCTAAAAAAACATCAGCTATTTATGTAAGTAGCGCCTAAGTAACTGCTTAAATTTTACTCAAATATTCGTAATGACGAAGACGGTGCTGACATTATGTTTTCTATCTATAATAATCACGGGTTCATAGTTCATAATGGTAATAGGGGGAGGGGTTGGAATAATGGAAGAGAAATAAATATTTTTTAAATTTATCAGTTATAAATAATAGTGGAATTCCAACAATATTTTATTGTTAGCATTTTGTTTTCTTTCACATTTTAGTTGGCACTGGTTTTACTTTTAACATTATTCATTGTGAAGGGGCCTGTGAGTTCTCACATTTCTTCCAAACTTCGTTGAAATTCTGCTCGAGCATTGTTTTCCAATCCAGTGAAACTGGAACCGTAACACTAACCATAGCATTAGCCACATTGAGAATACGTTCGTAATCATGATTATCCAACAGATTTGCAGCCTTTTCAGCAACTTGATTGAATACTGGCAGGGCATGCGGATGTGCAGTGGCCTTTTCTTGGAACAGGGCCTGAAAGAATTCCTTCAATTCTTGCTCCCCTGGATCAGTAACTTGTATGAACCGATGGAAAAATAATTCGGTAACTCGAGGTTCCTTGATTTCATCAAGCGGCATGGAGGAAGTAGCCAAGAGGAACATTTTAGGTCCTCGGATTTTTGCAATTGCTTTGAGCGCGAGCATCGTTGAAATGTTATTTGCTTTGATGAGGTCCAACAATTCATTGATATTTTCAATTTTCACCAATGAGCAATTGTCCTGGGTTTGAGCATCCTGAGCTTGATTGATAACGTCGTACATGGCAGCAAGAATGTTGGGCTTGGCACCAGAGATCACCTTGTTTAGCAGACTACTCATGCTCATCTCAAACAGTGCCATTTTGTTAAAAAGAGGATTGCTCAAAATTCCTGGAATGATTTGATTGTTCAAAAATGATTTTGATTGGCTCGGTTTGATACAGATTAAAAATGAATTGCGAATTGTTGTGGAGTCCATGTTTAAGGAACTGGCGGTCAGCATTGGAGACATTTTGTTGATGACTTGCTCACACAATGGATTGATAAGCAGGGAGACAATTTGACCGGGTTTAGTTGGCATGTACAGTGCAGAGCCGAAGGTGCTTATGGCTGTACGTTGCATTCCAGACATGGCACGAATCCAGTGATCTTCAGTTATTTTCATGTTATCAGTTATATCGCCCCCGTTATCTTCAATGGCACAGTATACAACATCCTTGCACAGTTTTTCCAAGTCTGCCCCTGAAAATCCCATGGTTTTTTGGGCCAAACGACGGACAATTTCAGATGGTGGTTGGTCATCTTTACCCCATTTGCTGGTGTGAATTTCAATGATTTTTTGCCGGGCCAGTTCATCGGGGAAGGAAAATGCCAACTGTTTGTCAAATCGACCTGGTCGACGGACTGCGGAATCCACGGCATCTAATCGATTCGTGGAAGCAATGACAAAAACTTTACCGTTTTCCAAGCCATCCATTTGTCCGAGGAAGCATGTGACCACTGAAGAATAGGCTTCGGTTCCATGATTTTTACCGTCGCGGGAAGGACAAAGTCCATCTATTTCATCAAAAAAGATGATGGATGGAGCCATGGCTTTGGCAGTTTCAAATACCTGGCGTAACTTCCTCTGAGACTCGCCAAACCACATGGAGAACACGTCTCCTCCTTTCCGATAGAAAAAGTTTACCTTTGTTTTCAATTCCTTTTTCAGCTCGTTTACCAATGCCTTGGCCATGAACGTCTTTCCAGTGCCTGCATTAAATTAATGCATATAGGCATAAAAAAATTCTGAGAATAAATATATTTTCAAAATTTACCTGGAGGCCCATGAAGCAAGATGCCTTTCGGGGGGCTGATTCCCCATTCCTTTAGAAAATTGGGAAATGCCAAAGGCAAAATTATGGAACGTTTGAGGTACTCTTTATGTTCCTCCAATCCTCCTATAGCATCTAGTTTGAACGTGTCGTCCACATCGTCTGGAGGAATGTCATCATCATCACCTCCAAAATTAGCGGGAAGTAAGGATGCTGGAAATGCGAAAGGTTGAGTTTTACTACCGCCATTGCCATCAGGTCCCGGTCTATCGCCACTTCCGCCTCCGCCATTGACTTCAACGTTGCTGGGTCTGTTGACAAAAGGGGACCCAGATGGATTGACATTTTGAAGGTATCTTATGTGATATGGTCCGCTGGACCAGTTCAGTGTTGCAGTCATATCAGTACAACGCACCATCTCAGTTTGTGGAAGTCCAGCAAAGATAAATGTTGCTGAGTTGGGTTTCGCATCATTGCTCAGCGATGCAGTTTGTTGCTCGTTATCTGAGGTCGGGTTTGGTTGAGTCATTGTGTAATTTTGTCTGTCGCTGTTCACGGGGGTTAGATAATTTGTATGAAAGATGATACTCAAACTAAGTAATGTGTAAAAATGTGCACCTTTTACAAAAGTTTTATACAGTTAGCAACATGTTAGCAATGAAAATGTATGAAAATCATAATAGTCTCATCTTCCTCAGATTTGCAATGTTGACCTTTGCTCGGCATTTGTCATTTTTCACTTGCCTCGTGCATGAAATTATTGTTTCTATATGTACTGAGTACACGGTACTATATTATCTTTTCATTATGGTGCATCTCAACCATGACTGGTCCCAATCGACATGTCAGCGCATGCACATGGAACCTTGGGGATGAGATTCGAGTGAGAGACGCTGATTTTTTTTGCCAACAACTTGTGATGGCTTTGTCACATGCAGTTATGTAGGCACATTCGTATATTGCTTATTTTTGCTTTCATCAGAGTTTTATGTGTACCTATATTTACATGTTGTATATATTATACATATAATATAATATGTTGTACTATGTAGTAATAGGAATATGTAGGTTATATGAAAATATACCTTGGTGGGCAGTAAAGCATTGTGAGAAAAAAAAGAACAAGTAGTGCACTGGGTCTGGGTTTACTTTTTACTATTATGTATATGCTCACATAGCCCACCAGCACACATTCCTCAACACTTCATAATACCAAAGCATTAAGTTAGATAGAACACACTCGATAAAAGAACAGTAATAATGCAATGTTGACTGTGCAGAGGAGAGAGATTCAATTTTAATATGAGAAACAAGTGTATACTACAATCGTGTAACTGTCCGCACATATGTGAGCTTTTGGTGAAATGTTTTGTGAATTGGCTGTATTGTGTATCCGTGATCTATTCTGCTGATGTCTCTCGTGTTTTATGCCAGAGAGCAATGTTTTCATTAATTCTGCCAAGTCAATGTCATCAGCTCTTCATGATCGTGTCAACGATTCATTGTTTTGCTCTTGGGACGGACTTCCCAGTAAATCTTAGTTCCAAACAGAGTTGTGTGATGTGTGGTGGAGATAACAGGACACAAAAAGATGCATGATACTGTGAGTGATATTAATATAATAAGCCATAAATTATTATTCAAGATATTTACTCAAGGAAAGGCTTATCATTATCAGTGTAAAACCTTATATTATGCAGTTATAATATTTTAAGAGTGTGAACAAGTGAAGTTTATGTACATATTTTGACGGAGTTTAAAGTTTGGGTGGGTGGAATAGATGACGGTGGTATTAATGGTGGGAACTGTGTGAGAGATAAAATGAATTGAAAGTTTTGAACTTGACCAAATTTCTTTTTGCTCAATAACAAAAACTCAATTTTGGAACAAATTTTTATTTATACGTGTGCAATTAATAATTTTAGCTGTATTTTATTTAACATAATAATGACCATCACACCATTATCATCAGTTCATAATTCGTGAAAATAGCCAAAGAGTCACAAATAACAGAGAAAGGCCAAGGATATATGGACATTTGTAATACTGTACGTATTTATTTTAATGCTTGACGTAACGCTCATTATCTCATATCTTCATTATCGTCATTACTGCAATTTGGACAACACAGTCATTGATCTATAAATATTTACACTGTGCAGCGCATGGAATTTTTTGTGTATGGTTTGTATGTGAAATGGATTTTAACGAAGTAAGAAAAAAGTACAAATTAGCTTTATTTTCTCTCAAGGGTATGTATGAATCAAGTATATCAGTACAAGTGCATTTAAGTAGGCGTTAACTTTAAAACAAAATAGTATAATCTCGTACTATGTTCCTAATTATTTTGTGCGAAAGACTAAAGAGTTTTAAATGATTTGCAAAGTTGCACCATAAAAAATAAAAGTGTTTCTACTCAGTTCATTTACATACATAAAAAATGAATTCAGAAGAAGGACAGTCAGACAATCAGTCGACCTCCACATCCGTCCTAAACGACCACCAACTAGTGAACAATGACCATAACAATGAACCTGCAGAAATAGCGATCGGAGCTCCTAATAATTTCATTGAAGGGGGTACTCCAGCAGGAAATACTCCGCTGCTGGGATCAAGTCCTGTTCGTTTAGAACGTCCTCCTCCTATCCTCTTCACCACTGGAGGAACAGGCCACTACCCTTTCTTTGGAGAAGGGGGAGGTAGTGGCGGTGGAAGCTACTCTACAACAACCACAGAACCCGCCACACCGACATCCTTATTTTCAGAACAATCAGATCCACCAGCAGTGCTCTCCACATCCGCTTCAGATTCCACGGCGTCGTTCAGTCCGTCAGTACTTGCTACATCGGGGAAACGCTTTTGGAATGAGTCATCCTCATGGCTTATCTCCCGCATTGCGTATCATCATAATTCACAATCCTCCTCGTCAGCGTATTCCTCAATGGACAAGTCATCAAGCAGTTATGGAAGAAGTTGTAAGTAGCTGTTTTATTGTCATCCCTTCATAAAATCTTGCCTTGCGTAATCAAATGATTGCATTGTTTTATGCGAGCTCTTATGACTTTAGTAGTAGTTCCATGTGCGCTTTTACAACCATTCCCTACATACCTTATTAGCAGGAAGTTTACATCATATAAGTTCTTATCATACATATAAGCTTGCTGCGTTCAATTTTGTTACCATCCACGCAGCAAGGCATAAAAAAGTATGGGATAAAAATATCGATCCATTCGAAATAACCATAAAAAGCTGTACATTAAATTGATATACGCGGATACGCTTTGTCATAAAGTACGACTAACGCAGTTGGTGTGCATTCATAGACCCGGCTTAGTATTTATTTGGTACGGGCGCACGTACTACTGGTGGTAGCTCCGGAAAGTGTCGGTTTCTCCAAGACTTTGTACTACGGGACTACGGGACTCTTTTCTGTGTGGCAAGGGCAAACCAAAAAAAAGTATGGAAAACCCTATTCCAATCCTATTTCACTTTATGCACTAATAATACCAATAGCAGCATACGTATGCAGTTTTCCAAGAAAAGCAGAGAAAGCTACTTCATTTTCTCTGAACTCTGGATACTTTGCACTTGCAAGTGAAAAGTTTCCATAAGCAGCACACCAGCAGCGTATATTCAACAGCAACATTACGCCAGCAGCAGCAGCAAGAAAATCACAACTACTTTGATCGATCGTTCTCTCCACAGCAGAACATCTACTCTGTTTGTACCTATTGCATATAAAAATATTTATTGTTACCGAGACAGGTTACATATTTTTCTCGCTGCTGACTTCAAAACAATATCATCATCAATAGCAGACATTAATTAAGCTAATTGTCTGCTGAGAGAAAGAACGTAAGCAGCGTGCCATGTGAGTGTAAAATCACACTACAGCAATACTTTTTGGAAATGACAAAACAAACCGAAAATAAAAGTAATGGAAACGTGGGCGGGGGTGGACCTGGTACCACTACCTCCTCACATCACCATCATCATAATTCCGGGATAACTGGCACTTCTGGAAATACAATATCAACAGCTTCATCAGTGGCAGGAACTAACAACAGTGGCAATAATAATAATAATGGTGGTACTGGGAATAGTGGAAACACCACATCTTGCTTCCCATCAGTTGACAGGAGAGATATTTGCCCGAATTTCGACACTACTGGAGGAGTAGTGGATGATATCATTGGGGATGGGGATGTAAAGGAAGGGCCTTTTACGCACAAAAGCTACAACAGTGCACAGGACACAATCTACCTTTGTAATTTTCGAGTCAGTGTTGATGGAGATTGGCTCTGTCTAAGACAGTTGGAGGATGTCGAGGTGCCAATGCAACGACCATCGTCATACTACGAAACACTACCACCCTCTCCAGAATTCGTACCCTTTTATGGTGCATATATTATTTACACTTGCATCTTGCATACTACATATCGATAGTAGGCATTGGATTTTTTTTCTTGCGTGGAACATGTTTAGGAACAAAATAACTTTGTTGTTTTTAGATCGAGATCCATCGTCCGTGGAAAGGTCCAATCTTCTCAACATCACAAAGCTAGTGATTAAGGAACTGATTGAGTGGTCAATTCGTCACGGTCGCTCACTCGAGTCTGATCATCCACCTTTGCAGCATTTCTTCATCGTTTTGGAACATGCCATGCGTCATGGTCTAAAGCCAAAGAAAGGTCTTCTAGGTCCAAAGAAGGAATTGTGGGATGTGCTCCAACTTGTGGAGAGGTGCACAACAGAAGCTCAGGATATCACGGTATCAATCAGAGACTTGCCCACTGTGAGCACTCACTTAGGCAGAGCTCGGGCGTGGCTCAGGCTAGCTCTAATGCAAAAGAAACTGGCAGACTATTTCAAAATTTTGGTTGACCGACGGGATGAAATGCTCCAGGAATTTTACGAACCTTTCGCATTGATGATGAGTGACGAGGCTCCAGTGCTTGGTGGGTTGCTAGTGGGACTTAATGTGATCGACTGCAACTTTTGTTTGAAGGAGGAGGAAGGATTGGATTGGTAAGTCATGAGCTTAACAAGACATGGATTAAAGGAGGAATTATTCAAGACAAGATTGAGGAAATCACAGGATCATTGTCATAATTTAAGTAAATACCGGTAAATCTTATCTGACAGCCAACAGGGAGTAATTGACTTTTCCTTGTACCTGAGATCCAGTCGCTCCAGTGAGAGTCCAGATGATGAAGAGCATGAACAAGCCAGCAAGTTTGACTCGGTGCTGGACCAGAAGAATTACATTGAGGAATTGAATCGGCATCTAAAGTACGTATATATTCCAGAAGAAAATCAACACGCTTGTTCCCAATATATGAGAGAGATGTGCACAGTGCAAACAATCATTTCATTGTTTTATGCGTAGTTCCACCGTGGCAAATCTTCAGACTCGTGTAGAAACCCTTACCACAACAAACGCACTGATGAAAGAAGACTTGGCCATATCGAAAAATGCCATTTTGGCCCTTCAAGATGAAAATAGGCAGTTGAAACATAAAATGGAACAGCAAAGGTTGGAGAGTTCAGCGGCTGCCAGGCTGGAGCGAGAGTCCTCCTCTCAACGGCATTATTGTAGCTCCGACACAGAAGTAGATGCTGCTCAGGCAGCGGTGGAAGCTGACAAAACTGGTAGCACCAATGGATTATCTGTTCAGGATCTCAGTAAAAAACTCCATGATGAAAGGACACAAAGAGACCAGTTGGCCGGGGATCTGGAGGCTGTGAAGAGGCAGAAGGAGGAAATGGAGTTGGCCATGAAGTTGATGGAAAAGGATGTTCACGAGAAGCAGGACACGATTATTTCACTGAGGAGTCAGCTGGATGACATTAAAATGATTAATTTGGAGATGTACAAGAAATTACAGGTAAAAATTAAACTTTAAGGCGTTGTCAATTAAAAACGCAGCAATGACTTGTATTTTATTGATTTGTTAAATGAAAAATTATAAACCTATTTGTGTGAAAAAAAGTGGTAAGATATTATGATGGAAAATTTTGCATTTGTGATATGCTAATACCTCCTTTTAATCGCACGACTGCTGCTCCGGTGAATTAGGAGTGTGAGGAGGAACTGAGAGACAAGGGCAGATTAATTGATCGTCTCCAGTTGAAGACCACACAGATTGCCACTTTACTCCAAAATTTGGAAGCAGCCAAAGCATTTGACTTGCCTTCTCCTTTGACTGGAGTTGGATCTGGGCCCGGATCCAGTTCCGGTTTCTCATTTGGATTTGGAGCAGCTCGACCCCAAAATTTTGATTCTCCAATACCGATAGGTCATAACAGTAGTTTACATCAAATGAGACCCTCGAAAAAGTCTCCTTTTACCCCCACGCCTACTGGTCACGGCCAATTTCCTTCCCCTGGAGGTAATCCAGCAAAGTCCCGAATCAAACCAATTCCAAGTTTTGAGGAAATTCAAAAACAGAAACGTGAAAGGCTTCAAGAGGAAATTGAAGAGAAAGTGGGGAAAGTGGAAGATTAAAAAAAAATACGTCGCTAACAGTCGAGAAATAAGAATATAGATTAATTTGTTAGAAATAAAGCTTGTTTTCCATTACGAATTTTAGGGATCCTGATGGTTTTGAAAAGGATAATAAAAAAAATGATTACTCAACTTTTGTTTAATTTTATATTCTTTTCTTTTCTTTTATGTGAAATGATTTTTTAGGAATGTGAGAAAACGCTGAAATTTAAGAGTGATCTGGTGACGAAACTGGAGGAAAAGATTGCCATGTTGGATGACACAATTAACAAACTTGAGGAAAAGTAGGTTTAATAATACAACAAGAACAACAACTAAAATCATTTTCTCTCTGTCTTGATCTCGTAGCTAGTCATCTAGCTTATAGCCAATTAGCTTCAGCAAAGACTTCCATACACTCTTTACTATATTTATATTTTTCTTTCTTATTTTTTTCTTCTATTTTCCATTATCATCAAAATCATTTTTTCTTACGGGGGTTATAATCAGGAAAATAAGATAATTTCCAAAACGTATTGAAGTATTTTTTGTAATCGACATTTATTTTTTGATCTCGTGCGTATTGAAACGTTTGAAGTTGAACTGAATTAAAAAAACAATATGCATTAATACTTTACAGTTATCATCGTAATTTACAAAAATAATATTTTGTCATCACGGTTGGTATGAATTATTAATTGTAATTAATAATTTAACATATTGGTATTTTTTGAGATGGAATATATGAAAGGACAGGCCTATACCACTTACTTGAATGACGGACAAGTATTAAAAATATATACTTTCCAGTTTAGCAAAAGAAATAACATTAGGTACACATGCATGTGTAGAATCTACATTGTAGATAGGTAAAAAAAAAATGAAAACTCCCCCAACTCGTCACATATTATTATGAACCCAGTTAACAAATTAGAGTCTCGCGAAATGATTGTGGGGATTTGGTTTAATTTGTGAAGCAAGCAGTATGTTTGGAAAGAATACATTTGACATTCGAATGGAAACATTACTAACGAAAAAGGAAACGATAGACAATGAAAAAGAATAAATATTCATCTAAATCATTATCTTAGTGTTTTGTGCTAAAAAACAAAACAAAAATGCTAATATGGAAAAAAAATATTTAAAAAAAAATGTTGCCAACTATTTGCTATCGTAAATATCCTGTTGTACTACTGTAATACAATTTTAAAGTTGTAATAAGCTGATTAATTATTTAAAAAGTGCTTAAAAAGGATATAATCCTTGTTACATGTTTACCTTAAAACAAATCATGATACTTTTTATGTAAATGCATATATAATTGTCTCGGATATTTTGATGTGCTGAAATATACATACTATTTACTATCGCTTGTAAGTAAATTGACACAAGAAGCAACATAACAGTAGAAATTGTTATACAAAATATACAAAAAAAAACAGGTCTTGTTGATGTTGTGAAGAATATCTTATGACGAACTGACATTTTATTAAAAACGTAATAAAAGTGGAATTTTGAACATTGAATATATGATTGAATCTTTGAATGTTTTTACACTCTACTTTTATACTCTCTAATTAAACACATTTTTTTGTTTTTATTTTGTCTTTAATCAAAATAATATCTTTTGTTTTGTACTTGTTTTTCCTTTTCAATACTGCTTTGCCGCATATATAAGCTCATAAATATTCATGTATCATGGATCTGATTAAATTGGACTAATGGAATTTTTTTAATTCATTTTTTTGTTTTTTCTGTAACCCCTTTTTCATCATGAAACAAAAAAAGGATACAAATAGGAACGAGTGAGCTAAAACTCAGCCACGAAACAATGAGAAATCTTGGAAAGCAGATAGCGGACAAAGAACTCAAAGTATCAACGTTGGAGGGTGACCTTAGGATAGAGCGAGAATGGAGGCAGTCTTTACAGGACTCGGATGTAAAGGACAAGGAGGAAATTTGTAAACTGAAAATGGAAATCCAAAAGTTGCAGCTTCTAAAAAATGTACAAAAAACACATTAACACAAGTTTTGTCATAAAAAAAATCGAATATAATTTGATATGAATTAATATTGAATATCTTGAATACGCAGGATCTGGAAACCGCAAGACTGGAAAATCAAGATCTGCATAGGATGTGTCGTGAGCAAGAGGAAGCGCTTTCGGAAATGGGTGCCAAGTACAGAGAGAAAGTATTACGGGAGGATTGCCTTCGAGAAGACAATGCTACCGTTAGTAGTTACGTATGGAAGGACTCAAAGGACGTCACACATTGCAGAGAATGTACACAAGACTTTACCATCACAAGAAGAAAGGTATAAAAAAACATGAACAAACACGCAAGAATTTTAATTGAAACGAATTAACATTCTTAAACCCAGGTCGTTTAAAAAATAATATTTATTTTTTGTGAAATTGCAGCATCACTGTCGAAATTGTGGAGAAGTGTTTTGCCAACGGTGTTCAGATAACGTGATGGAGCTTCCGTCTCATGCCAAACCAGTGCGAGTCTGTGATCGGTGTTTCTCATTCCTTTTGCAAAGATTCAACAATCCTTCCTCCTCTGTGACATCAACAGCTCCCTCAAGTACTACAACATCTGCAGTACAATCACCGGTTGAATGAATGGACAAGAAGATGAAAACAGTACTACAATTTACCTGAGAAATGTCGAATGAGGCCTGAAGAATTCAATCCTAGTAGATTTTTTACGCACTTGACAATCAAGAATCGTTTTAAGTTAAATATTAAGACACTATGAAGATTTTAATCAGTTTTTATATGGATGTTACATTGCTGTAAATTAAATGGTGTTCATCTTTCATTTATTGCAATTTTCCCTCTTGATTTCCTGCAGATTTGCGGTTTTATATAAGGAGATTGTGTTGAGTCCCTACGAAATCTTTAAAAACACTATACAAAAGTTTTATTTATACCCTGTTCCATGAACAACCTTAAATTTTATCACCAACAGTACCTAATCTCATGTTTTTCAAAACCAAAAAAATGACATTATATTTATACGCGTATTTCTGTACCAAACGCAAAAGAAAGTAATTTGTAACAGGCAACAATAATAATTGGAATTTAACAGTGTATTAGCTGTTGGATTTGATTCCGCAATGCCACTGCGCACTTTAATGAGTAGAAAAATTTTGTTCAAGAGTAGAATGTAAAGAAAACTGACGCATATTTATTATAATTATTGTAGCCGCATACAAATGAAAAGATTTGTTTTCCCTTGTGCGGAGAATTACAAATATTACGGCTGGTCAGTCTCAAATTTCATCAAGTATATGCCTTTGTACTAAAAATTTATAATAATTGCCTTTGTTATGCGTATGAAACAAAATAAATCAATACGGATTTTGAATCACCTATCCATACGCAATGAAATAAATTCACACGTTTCATGTCAATCTCCAGTTCTTGTACTCTATCAAGAAGTCATGTCATGTCGAGCATTTGCATCTACAATTCCAACTACAAGACACAGGCATAGACATAAAAAATGAACCATTTTATCATTTGCGTTCAGCTAGATAAATACAAGCCACGATGAATACCGGAAGCTGAGCAAGGTTACAATCTTTAAGAATAATATTGTGGTCGGTTGTGGTCTATAATAAAAACAAATTTATGTACTTTCTCATCCTTAACAAGACCAATGCTGTGGGTATTCTTATGAATTTTATCATAATTCACCATATTACTGATTACGCGTTAAATAATATTTCCCTACAACGTACTACACATACATACCTAATATATGTCTCTTATTAAAGGGAAAACTTTTCTTTTCAGAATACACAAGTATAATATATAAATCAGCTCAATGTACTTACCCAACGACAAAAATGTAAATAAAATGTTTTATTTACACATACAATGTCATGTCCATGAAATATGGATGGATATGTTCCTCTTAAAGAATTTCCAATTCACTACAATTAATACACGTGCAAGTGGGATGAACAGTAATACATATACTATGTCCATCGGGAAACAAAAAACCGCTGTAACCACAATATCCTGATTTGGGAAACAGCAGTTACAATCAACGACACAATTTTTCCCAAAATACAGTTGTCCGCGTATTAATTGTTTCATCAGTGGTCAATATGCATGTATATACAATGGACTATTATTACACTTTATTCTGTCTCTCCTGTTTTTCATGGGAATTTTAAAGAATCCAATTTCCGAGCGAAATTTGTGAAGACTTTAGATGCAACACATTTAAAATGTCATCATCATCTTTGATATGAATTTCCTTAGGTTTGAAGCATTGAAGATAGTAGACTGTTGCATCAACTCAGCTTCCACATCTAAAGCAATATGTCAGAAAATATTCCGGGCCGTGTTCAAAGACACGAGAAAGAGATCACAAATTTTTTCCGTGACAAATCTGTGCTTGTGTACGCTTTATGTTCTCACATTTAATCCAATAAACCCCTATGGCGTAAAACGACCAACGGATATAAATTACATCTGGATATTTATTTCTGGTAAGCATTTCATTCATTTCATATTTAATTTTTTAAGGGCTATTAAATTATATGTCACATTTTAAAACTCTAGTCAACATCATGTCATGGATCATGGGGAGTGTCCTTATATATTCTCAATCACATGTAAAATATACTTCATTATTACTATTACTGTTTTTTTCTTCTTCTTCAAAAATATGTTTTTTTACAAACAACCTCGGTTTTTTGTTTCTCAGAGAAAACATATTTTATGTCAAGTGTGGTGCCTTGTGGAAACCGCAATCATTTTCACATTTCTCCTCCTAACGCTATCGGAAACAGTGATTCTAGCCTGGCCTGCCCGTGGTCTCCTTTTAGTTGGCACATTTGTAAAATTGTATGGTTTATGGGTAATGTATTACTTTTCTCTGGAAGTGGAAAACTCGTCCGGTAGTAGATCTGATGATGAGGATATTGACGAGGAAGGGTTAAACGTCAAGTACCTTCCCACAAGATCGCACATGGCAAGACGAGACACAGATCAAACTAGCATTGCATCGTCACCTCAAAGCCCTGCAAACTTTCCGCGTGATAAAGATGAATGTAATGATTCAGTGATTGATGACAATTCTCCTACTGCTGCTTCCTTAATGTTTTTCCCCAATGAGAATATTTATGAGGAGGAGCAACATTCGCCAGTACCATCCACCTCCAAAGATAACATAATTATTTCGGACCTGATGTGTGGTGGAAGTTCAACACTAAATGCTGAATCAGAAAGTTAAATCAATTATGAGTTTTTTTTGGATTTTTAATTTTGATTTATTCTTAATTTCAACGTTTTGAATATTATGGAATTTTGTAAATAGGTACACAATGCATGTATGCAATAAATTCTAGTTATTGTACAACGAAATGCTAATAAAACAAGTCATTATTATAAAACGATAAACGGAAAAAATTAAATATACAATTCAAAATCAACTCTCTTGGAAGTATAAAACGGGCCAGCTTGCTTGAACTTGCGCACAAACACCCCATCTTTAAAATAGCCTTCACTGACCCAGGAATGCATTTCTGTGGAAGTATGAGGTCCGTACACACGGGCTTCCTCCTTATCTTCCCATTTAAATTCCCATCTGACCTCATCACTGGCATCACTAATAGACTTTGACCCACCATCTGACGACGACTCTTCCACCTTGTCAGGTACATCATCCTTCTTGGCTTCAAAACCATCTCCAAACATGTCCTCATCATCGTTTATCGCTGTGGCCAATTTCTTTGACTCTTCCCGTTTTATTTTAAAAGTGACACTTTCATAGGTTTCTTGATAAACGTCCATATTTCCTGTAGCGGTAAGAATGGTGTCAGCGAGTTCCGTTAATTTTGTAACATAATCAATTGCCTCTGCCTGTGAAGTCGAGGAGGTAGATGCAGCATCAGCTGACGAGGAGGAGGATGGAGAATCTTCCCCATTTGCCGCAGCCAACTTTGCCGCTTGTTTCTTCTGTTTTAGCCTTTCTGACGCCGAAAGATTCTTTCCAGCTGCTGCGCCCAGACGTTTAATGGCTTTCAAAATAGTTTCACCAGGTTTTAGTAACTGCAGCATTTGCTTATACAGGGCCAACACATTCACTGGTTCGTCTTTGGACTCATCTGCTTCCGTTTCCATATTATCCTGGCTCTCTCCTGGCTTGCCTCCTTTTTTGGGTTTCACCTTGACCCAATCAATAGAGTCTAACCAGCTGTCTTTGATTTCTGACGCATCCCTTCTATTCCAAATGTACATTCCATTTCCATCAAAATATCCCTCTTCCAGCTCATCTTTCATATTGAATGGGGTTATCTTTGTTTCTCCATCAAAATCCAGAGTGCTATCTTCCTGACCTAAAAATAAATTGAATAAAATTTCCTTTTACTTCCCAAGACACACATTTTCAACAAGTTTATAACAATGCAATTAAATGTATGTGCACCTTCAATTTCTTCGTCGTCCAACACATTATTTTTCCTCTTGTTATAGTCCTCATCATCTTCCTCCTCGTCATCCGAGTCAATTGTATGGTTTCGCAGGGAATTGCTGTGTTGTCCAAACTTTGAAATTTCAGTTTCAATACCTCCACTATAGTCGTCTGTCTCCTCACCATCCAAAAGTTTCCTTTTCCTTTTTAGTCTGTTTGCCATTTTTTAAATTTTATTTCGGTCTGAACTATATTCACGACTTGACTTTAGCTCCTTTCAATTGACAGCACAAAATATCTAATTTTATTCAAGAGTTTATTATTATTATTACTTTGTTTAAAATTCAAGAAAATTCACACGCAAACACTGCAGTAAACAAACATATTTGGAATCTGGACCAAAACCAAAACAGCAGACGTTGATCTCAACTTCTCAGCAGGCAAATTGGGTTTCGTGCACTTGCATTTGGGAAGTTTCAAAGTGCCCCGTTGACACTTTTAATACCGTTCTTTTTGTTTTGCTGCGCTAATAGAGCTTCCTGTTTAGGAACCAAAAGTTTGTGCTTCATCATGAATGACAGTTTTCCAGTTGTTGGATATTATAAAACTTGAAGACCATTTTTAACTGTCAAAACTTTTGCTCAAAAGTCGTAATTTGATTGTCATATCATGACATTTTATTGGCTATAAAAAACGACAATGAAAATAGGAGAAGAGATCGTCCCTTTTAGTAATTTGTAATTATACTTGTTTTTGTTAATAATTATATTAATTAATATTAATGTCATCTAGGTGGTGAATTGTATTATTGTTTATATGCATTTAATTCGAATTCATTTTTATATATCAGTTAATTCACATTTTTATCAGAATTGGTCAAGGTTGCTTAAAGATTTTTTTGCCTCTGAATAATTTGATAAAGATCACCGGAATTCCTTCGTGGAAATCCATTATGCTCATCTTATTTTCTCTCTGTTGACATGCCTCAATTGGCAATGTTTTATGCATTTTCCACAAAACACCTTTGCAAAAGATATGTTTATATAGAAAAAAAAACTAGTTTTTAAAAATATTTTTCATCCAATTTTAACTTTATTGTAGCATTCACATTGAAATACAGTACCTTGGGCTATAGTCTATAAATAATGTCTGGAGTTTTCCACGAGATAGGAAGAAAATATGCACAAGAGTTATGTTAATGGCTTTGAAAATCAAAAACACACATTCTGCCAAAAAAAAATATTATCAAGTTTTATTTGTTGTTTATATTTTTGTTTAAGATACACTGCTATCCTTTTGAAATCTAAAGCATAAAAGAATTATGTGGAATGTAATTATGATGATCATGTTGATGATGGTACTGGCAAGTACGACGTATCTGGTCCAGCACTCGTCCTATCTCCTGCAATTATGCATGTAGTAGTAAGTACAATCAACTTATTTATGGATTATGGTTGACTGCGCATTTACCCTTGTACCATGAATAGAATATCCTCCTCCTTTTTAAGTTCTTGGATAACGTTCATAAAAATATATTATGACGATGAAGAATAATATAAGTTTAGTGGAGGTTTGTATTTTTTTTGATTACGTAAAATCCGGTTCAAAGTTTGGATGATGATATGATGAGTATACAAGAATGAAAAAAAAGATGTGAAATGATAATGTACCAGCCACCAGTCATCATAAATATAACTATATTTATATGAAAATATTTTGATATGCGTTTTAATTTCTATGTAGGCAATTGTCAGTGCTGTTTTGGAGCTGAGCCCTTCTCGTCGTAAAATTGTTATCTGCCGAGTTGGGTCACCGTTGTAAACTCAAAAATCTATCAAGATGAAGTCCTTTTTAAGCATGTCAACCATACTTCTCGTGTGTGTCATAATGATGGCAAATGGAGACAAGAAGGGGAGAGATAATGAGGATTCTGTCGAAGCTGAAGTGAGCAAAAGCCCAAAAAGGGTTCCAGAAGGACGTTGTTCCTGCCGAGACATGGAGAGTGAGTGTTTTAAATAAATTAATAAAGACACAATATTATATACCTATTTGGTAATCAAACATGAATTTGTACATAGATCAAATCGAAACATTGGAATTCAGACTGGATCGCATGGTAGACCTCTGGAACGACTTTGTGGACAAGAACAGAAATCCTTACGATCGACCTTCAGGAGTACGTCGTCCTCCACAAGGTGGTATTGGCGGGGGCAGAGGACCTTATCTTCCAGGAGATGAAAGAATGCCACCACCATACAACAGAAGGCCCGGATATGGAGCTCGTAATGCCATGGAAGATGAGCAAGAGAGTAGCAGCCCTAGGAAATTTCGTTTCTAAAATAATATAACTCTACACAAAAATATTGCCCAACGATGTATTCCTTGTATTAACCATAATATTTGACTAAAATGTCCGGATTTTAATAAAAGTTTTATGTTAAAAATTAAAATCATGAACATAATCCCATTCCAGTTTGCATAACAAAAATCAGTTTTACAATTTTTCTCATTCCCATAAGATTTCAATGTTTTTTTAAACCAAATCCCGGACCCCATTTCCATACATAATTCAATTTGAACAAACTCAACTCGTTACCAGTTCCATTCTCTCTACCAACCTTATTTCATCATTTTACCAACTTGTACGGAAATTTGTGTGTGGCGTCTATTAACCATAGTAGCATCCGGTCAGGGTTTAGTTGACGACCCCATAAATATGAAGGTGCACGGCTGCTTTTAGATCAACCAACAGAATCAAGAATGCTTTTACTTGATTCAATTGGTTGTCAGTGAATGAATTTGAAATATCACACGATTGCAGCAACGCGCGAAATGTGAATGGTGCACTTTCGTGTACCCGAGTGTACATAAGGTTATACGAAAATTAACCCTATTAAACGATTAAAAAAAGGATCGTAATTCTTTAGCTAAAGCATAAAAAAGAGTTAAAACTTTAGTGTTCTAGTATGTTAGTACCAAATTTGGTGCAATTCCGTGACTATTTATAGCTTTTCTATGATTTTACTCCCCCTGGTGGTAGCGCAATGAATTTAGAGCGCTGATATGTATACTGTATTAAGGCTCTTGTGCTGTAGTATATTTGTGCCAAGTTTGGTGCAAATCAGAGATCGCATATCGTTTTTATATGATTTTACTCCTACTGGTGGCAGCGTAATGAACTTAGAGCGCTGAAAATTCTATTCCTTCATGTGAAGAACATACATACCAAGTTTGGTCCAAATCCGATCAAAAATGTGGACTGTAGAGCGCAGACATACATACATACGGCCAACAGATTTGATCTCCATTCTTATAAATGATCGTTATACGATCCTTAATAAACTGCAATTAAAGCTAATTAATTATAGGTACGGGTTATTAAATGCATGTTACCTTGCTTGACGTGTTGCATGCTAGTGGGCCGTTGATGGGTGGCTACTCATAGGTTTTTGAAATTGCTTCGCAATTTCTTCAAACTCATTTTCACCCATTTAGACCTAACATAACCTAACCTAATATTTAATAATACATATACACATATATACCTCATATAGTAAGTACATTTAGCATAGTCTATAAAGTGTAGTATGCATTTAAAATAAACCCTATCAAACGATTAAAATTCCTTCATGTGACGAATGTATGTGCCAAGTTTGGTTCAAATCTGATCAAAACTGGCCTGTAGAGCGCGGACATACATACTACATGCGTACATACGGCCAACAGATATGATCTCCATTCTTATAAATGATCGGTATACGACTATAAAATAGTCAATAAAAATCACCACAGGTAGGGGGGTAATCACCTTTATGTTTTTGGGGTCGCCAGCTACACCTTGACTACTCAGTGTCA
>JAHZNC010002642.1:0-19773 GCA_027744095.1 Zhuqinia jingwanae | reverse complement strand
CGACCCCAATTAAATCAAAGACCCCCCTCTTATCTTATTTTATCTTCTAGGGTCGTCAAGTAAAACCCGACCGTAGCATCCAACAAGCCATAATATACAGATTCCGCTTGGATGATACATGTAATTGCTATTGTTGGGAACATGTATTATGATCATGATGACTACTGGAGAAGCTTGGCTTAACACCAGTGTGTATCCAAGCTTGCAGTTTCTACCAGCTTGCTGACCTTCATAATACTTCTTAAAGTCATTTGATTTACTTAGTGATTCACTTACCAGCACAAACTCCTACACCGCCAACAACGTAAGAATGGTTACAACCCTTCTCGAGTTGTATACCAGTTCTCATTTTTATTTAGGTACAACAAAGTATTTGAACGCTGATATTTATCATCATGTTATTTGTAAGTTGAAAAAGTTTGAATCAGAGAATGAATAAAAGTTGTTTTTAGTTCTAGATGACGAATTTATTACCACGTAGGTATAATTACGCACCTAGTTAAGAAACATTAAGCCTCTTCTCAGTTCAAGTCATCTATCATCTCTGTTTTCGGAATGGACTGAAACACAAATTCTTAAAAAGGGGCGGTATGTTATTTTTTGCAGTTTTGTTCCCAGCTAGGTGTATGTTCGGAGTGCGGCCAATCCAATTTATTCATTTACATAATACACGTCTATTCCCCGACTATTTTTATTTTTGGTATAAAAAATGAATTTAATATGTAGGTGCACACATAGGTATATGGTGCATCTGGGTGAAACATTTACATTCCATATTTATTCTACTACCTTAAAACATTGTAATTATGTTGTACCTCAAATAATTGTAATTGTCTATGAACTGGAGAGAAATTGAATTTTTCGTACACCT
Source organism: Zhuqinia jingwanae (assembly GCA_027744095.1). NCBI lineage: Eukaryota > Metazoa > Arthropoda > Collembola > Entomobryomorpha > Paronellidae > Zhuqinia > Zhuqinia jingwanae. Next base: position 18,902 of record JAHZNC010002642.1, on the reverse strand, counting down.
AAATATACATATGCCTAAACTGGCACTTTGATCATTTTCTCTTAAAAAATGACGTATGCATAAGAGAACAAGCTTTTATTTTGATGAAAATTACTGAAATGTAAATGATTGCGGATGATGATATAGCATCTTGTGATTCGACGAAAAATGTACGAAATCCCACTTGATGTTTAAGATGTTATTTATTTCTGCACAAGTCATCAAGGCAAAACCTTGTAAAAATTGTGTTCATAAATTACTTATACTTTTAAGTGTATAATATTGCGACTTTTTATTAAGTGTAATCTATTATCGATCTAACTCAATTATTGTACTTATATTGCATTATTGCGATTAACCTTAGGTACAGAGCGAAAATGAATTTAAAGCTATTTCTTGGCGGTGCATTGTTCCTGGTTTTGATTGGAGTTGGCACAAATTATCAAGCAGAATGTGCTCCCAAGTCGCCTCGAACACCGGAAGAGATTGCAAAGCATAGGCACAGAGTGAATCAAATGATTGAAGCGGCAGAGAAGGAGGAACTATTGGCGATAGAATGGCTAATGGAGGACATGGACGATGAAGAGAAGGAGAAATGGGAACAAGAAAACGCTGAGCAGGCCCAGAGATTTGAAAAGTTGTCACAGAAGTACGCTATGTGAATTCTCAGTTCTACTGGAACATTTTATCTAATGAAGCTTAATTAGAACAATAATTATCGTTTATCCTTTTCGTTAACGTAAACTGCACGATCACAACAATCTCTATGTTCGTTTCTATTTCCCGTTGTTTAAAATTATTAATTTAGTTTTATTTTTATAAGTCGTTTTATCTATAATACCTAATATGTTTGAGCAGAAACTCAGTGCTGGCAATGGAGTATCTGCAAAGTTGGAATAAAAGTTTACATTTGATTACATTTATTACATAATGTTCATGGAATATATCCTAAATCATTTAAAAGCTATTAAAACGCATATCCAAACTGCCAAAATCGGCGAAATTTAATTTAAAGTAACTGGAAATCCAAAAGCCCATTGCATTATCATCATCATCAGTCTGCATGAAATGATTCACAACTCATAACTCAACAGAAAATGTGAGTTGAAATTAAGTGCAACGCAAAAAAATGTTAGTTTATTTTCAAATTCAAATAATATACAACTTTGACTATTATTTACAATTTTACGTGTTTTGAACTTCAAATTCTACAAATTTTTTGTACGCTTTTTACATGATTCTTTTTATTGACTGAAAACAGTTTTTTGGAATTATTATTACATGGCTTATATTATGAGCAGTGATAAAAGAATAATGACGATATAATATATCGCATTTAAAATGCAAGCTCAAGAATAAATATAGCCATGCATCCATTTTGCAATCATGTGCCTACAATAATTACCATTTACTATGCCTGTGTATTTTCATTTATTACCACACGTAAAACCTTTTACATGCTACATTAAAGTTGGACTGATATATAAATTGTCAAATTAAGACAGACGTTTGTAATAATGAACACGAAAAGGTTCGTGACGGAAAACAGAAGAATACACAATCATTTAGATTCAAATCAAATGAGTCATCTACAATGCACTCAAAATTGGCAAAAACAACTTTTATGCTTCAAACTTTATTACACGCATAAAACTTGCGTTTCCCCTTTTAAACTATTTTGTAACCAGTGACGTGACGTGGGTGATGGATGCTTGTTGTTTTACGAAATTATATGTGCACTGATGTGCGAATCCAATTAACTCTCCTTTATCATTCATCCGTATATGACGTGTTAGCCTATAGTCTCATCCCCTCTCCCCTTGTCAGGAAACAAAAATCCAAAAAATGAACAATGGAAATGCACTGGAGTTTTTAATTTCTGTCGTACATGACGCTAAATGAAATGAGTCATAAAGTAAATTGGCCTGTCGTGCCAAATAGTAATTGCTTTATAAAATCTTACAAAACATCTTACAGCAAAAACGCATGTTTTTGTCTTAGTTTTCTAGTTTATGATGTTATTATTTGAAGTTAACAAACTGTAAAATTTAATAATAATGAGAGGTAAGCTAAATTAATTTAAAAACCCCTTTCTGTCTTTTCAAGTTCCAGGAAAGTTTTGGAAAATAATCTGGTCACTTGCATCAATTTGCTATTTTTTTGTGCATACTTCATACTCCAAATAAAAAGGCTGAGCAGATCCATACAAGATCATCAGTTTCATTGTTCAATCCGTTCTAAACAGTTCCAAATATTTTTACAACAATTCTTTAAAAGTTTTCAACTTTCAAGAAATTCACTCAGCCGTTAGCTCTTTTCTGCAAAAATGAACGCTAAATTGATTCTGGTTGCCGTTGCTCTCGTTGTGGCTGTGACCCAAGTGGAAGCCAGATCTATTGAGGAGATCATGAAGGAAGTTGAGGAACTTGAGGCACACATTGCCAACCATGAAGGGAATACTACGGAACAAGAAACAAAACTTGACCAAGATCTCCAGGAGATGACGTCCATGATGACTCCAGAACAAAGATCAACCTGGGAACACGATCATCCCGATGTTGTAAACCACTGGGAGAAAATCAAGTCTCACAATCAGCAACAGCAACACCACTAATATGGATTGGAAGTACACGTTTGTCCTATTACAGTTTATCTCTGTGTAGAAATAATATTTAAAAATTATAATTTCTTCAGTTCAGTCAAAAAAAAAATATGCACTAAGCTGTAAAAAAATTCGTTTTATTTTATTATAATTGTTTTGTTCCAATTTAAAGTTTCGTCACAGAAAATCTTGTATAATATCGCAGAGTCACATTTACAATCTTATAATTAATTCCTTATTATCATTCTAAAATAAAAATTCCATTGGCCAGTATATCTAAAGGGACCACAGTTTTTCCTTTCTCATATACTTCTGCAAATAATCATAATACATTACATATGCATATAACTAATTTTGGATGCTTTTAAAAAATATGATTTTCTAAATGATATGAAAATAAGACAATTTTTTTACTGCCTTGAGTCTTTTTTCATTCGTTTGCCAAAAAAAAGCTTTAAAAAATTGTGTTCTTTTCAATAATTCCAATTTCCTTTTCATGCTTTCGTCCGTCAAGGACATATTTGAATAATAACTTTTATCCGCAGCCCGACAACACTCACATGTCGCTTTTCTGCCTTAATCCGGAATGTACAACTTTTGTTCGCTTGTTGTCCTTCTTCTTCTGAATTGCTAATGAGACTAGAGCATTGAACATCGTACGAGTATCTATCGTCAATAATAAGAACATCATCTTTTAGATATTAGATGGAGAAAAGTTTTCAGTTGAAATGAAACAGCAAACAATTCAAAGTAAATACATAATGAAGCATCAAAACAATTTTTATTTGTGTTACTTTGTAAAGTCGGTTTGCAACAAAGCAGGCTATTTTGTTGTGGAAATGGTTGAAAAACATGTTAATGCTAATTTTTGGGCTTCATTAAAAATCTGAGAAACGTAATGCTCGTTAAATAAAATTTGGAGACCTTGCTTTGAGGAGTGTTCAAGTATAAACTATGTTTTTCGTTTTTTAATCCGTGTTTATGTATTTATTATCAACATACTGAACAGGGAAGTAGGATGTTTAGGTATTATTCCTGTGCTAAAAATGAAGGAAAAGAGAAAGCATAAATATTATACTGCTATCCTACACAAGCAACAACGCAACTCCAATTTAAAGAGAAGAAGAGAGAGCTAGAGGAAGGTCTTGGCTCACAATTCAACTTCAATGACAGAAAACAAGAGAACAAAGAGAGTGAATGACGTGTGTGAACATCGACGAGGACAAATAACAAAATGTTTATGATGGTGTCAGTGTAACGAACATGTGAGCTTCGTAATAACTCGTGTATTTACAACTTGGGCATTTTCAATTCAAGCATCATTAATTTTTTGGGGAGTAGGCTATAGGGAAATAATTGTTCTTCTTAAGAAAGAATGAATTGTGTAGTAATAGTTTAGGTGAACTGACATTTGGTGGGGATGGGGAATGTAGTTTTGGCATTTGACTGCATATATATGCTTCTCTATATCATCATACCTATTATATTGGTACTGGGTACACATATATACATACATACAGAGATTATAATAATAATGCCTTGTTACACAATGCAGAGTCTGAATTCTTTCAATTAAAGTACATACTTAATTACTATTAAATGAGATCATTTTAAAATTCGTGGTACAATAAATTAAATATCCATCTATGTATGAGATTGGCGTAATCAATAATTAATAATTTAAAATAGTTACATTGTAAATTACTTGAATTTAAACTTGAGTACGTTTAAACGCACAACAATTATACGGCTGATGACGTGATTTAAAAAGTTAGGAAACATACTAAAAGTAACCCAAAGTTTTATTTTGATGTAGGAATTATAGGCATGTCAATCAGAGCCTAAATTGAGTAGAATGGTTGTGGATGTAAGTAGGTAAAACGATTGACAAGTTATACACCTACATTAATGACGCTACAGCCTTAATCCCCTTACCTCATTCCAAATGTTTTAAATTACGTCATGATAAGTTTTTTTAAAGGCGTCTAACGATCTTTTTTTTTAAATTAATTTCACAAATTAATTTCGCTATTGAATTTCATTTATGCCACATGCAATTTAGTTTCATTTCATATTGTTCAAAACGCATGAATGCGACTATATGACCCTTTGTTAAATTTGATTATTGTGCATCCAATTCAAATATTCATTAGTTAACCTTTTCAATATTCTTTTAAGCCATGCTGTATAAAGTTTAATGTGGGTTATTAGGTTTTTCCTAAAATGTTGATTCGAGAGTTTAATCTCTGCTTTCCCATGAGATCCCATGCCCTATACTACCTCCGATATTTTCCATGTATCATTTTTTTTTGAAAATCAGATCTATATTATATTATATATCTATCGATAAACAAGTGGTACTTCATCCCATATCCATCCTCTTCGTTCCCATTTGAATTGAGTATAACAAGGAATATAATATCAATAACGGCGCACGTCGGTCAATACACTTTCCCATCTTCTTCCTTCTCTATGTGTTTTTCCGTTCTGGGATGATGCAAACAATTACTTACCTGTTGGGCTATTCCTCCCTACCACTTGCGGGCCACCATCCTCTACACAGCATATATAACGATCACTTATAAACAAGTATCAAGTGTCTTGTCTTTTCGTTCGCACTCACCATTAACGGTGTGTGATATGATGCTTGTTTTGTCTTTTTTTTTCTTTCTCCATCTCCTTCTACCACTAATTTTTACATCTTTTCTATCATACCCAGTATCTCTTTCTCTCTGTCTCTAACCTTCCTTCCAAACAAAAGAAGAAAAGCTATAAATAAAACCGCGCAGCATCACTTCATATTCATCTCTGTTCCCATGCGTTGTGTACCTACTTTCCTTCTCCTTCATCCTTCTTTCTTCCTGGAAACCACTTGATGCTTTGTACTTGTTCACTCACTCGCTCTCTATCTACACTACAACCCTCTCTCCTGCTTCCCTTCCTGTCTCTGGTTCTCTTACTGCTTTCCCTCTCGCATCTCTTCCCCTTTACGGGCAGTCACCCACTCCCGTCTCTTAGCTTGCTTCCCAGAAAGATGGTGATGCAGATCCCATCCTGGCTACATCTCTTTCTCTGCATCTTTCTCTTGTTGGTGCATGTCGTTTTGTGATGCTGTGCGCTTTCTCTTCCTCTTGCTTATGTTGTTATATATGATATATCGCTGTTGTTGTTCTCTTTCCCATCCACATATAATAAGGAGAATTCATACCAGTAACAAATTTGACGAGCCTTATATACTCTTTTCTCCATAAAAAGTATACATCTCACCAAAACAACTCGGATGCAACAGCAGCAGAGAATCGTCCTTGACGATATACCAGAATTCTTCTTCGTGCCTGAACTGAAGTATCAATTTTGAAAATGATGTACAACTACACAACTACCTATTAGTAAAAAAATATCAAGGATGTAATTTTCTCCTTCCCGTTTACAATATACAATATACCATTCTTATATACCTATTCGAATGGCTTGTTCTGGGGTGCTAGCGCTGCCAATATCACAAGGTAGCAATCAGCATCTCTGGAGTATTCCTCCTGTAGGACTACTGTATTTGATGGTTTGGTACTATATGGTGGCGGTGCTGGGAGCTCTCATAGTACGGAGGCTGGAGTCTTATAATATACCTCTGCTGACTGATATAATAGATCTAATAGACTATATAATTTCACCAATAACTGCTGGAGTTTTACTTGACTGAAGGCTGTTCGTCTTTCTTTCACTTGTGGTGCGAAGGAGAGATACAGTGGTTGGTAGTAGTGGTGCTGAGTTGGTGATGATCTTCTTATCTGACGATACTTGAACAAAAGCCACACCATCATATAAGTTATTAATGCCAACTACTAAAACCCTCAGCCACGAACTTTCTTGACTTGGTTTGACTTTCTCTCTTCTGACAAACTCTCAGAATAAATTAAAGATTAAACAAATAGTTTTCGTGTGCAGTCTGTCCTTGACAAACGGATGAAATAACTGAAACTAATAAAAGGAGTATAAAGAAACTACAACAACAGTCCGAATTTATTTTGCACGCCTACGTTATTGAATTGTTTGTTTGAGGAAAATGGGTAACAAGTGCTCTGGTGGATTCAAGTCTGTTCGTAAAAGGAAGCGTGACATTCCTGTTGAGCGGATTGTCGAGGAATGGGAACAGTTTGCAATGGCAAGCTATGATTTACTTCCAATTGAGGTAGGTCACATCTCAGTTGTATTCTGAAATTGTGTAAATATTTCTTAATAATTAGCATTGTGTGATATTAATAAGATTTATGTATCTCTATTAATTATGTCTTGTCAGGTTTGGGAAACAATTTTGAAAAATTTGAAAGAGAACGGAAAAGATTTGCTAAAATGTCGTCAAGTGTGTCGACTTTGGAAGCACTTGGCAGACGGGATGCTAGAGAAGCAACCACTTTGGATGCCACTATTTCCGTATATATCTACCATACCATTAATTTTCATTGGGGGATTCGGGGAAACAGTTGTGCGACGAATTCGGGGTACAAAACTCAATTCCGCCACTTTCCTTCGACAATTCCTCATTGACATGCGGGATCACACGGATAACCCATTTCCAAATCGGACTGTTTTGCTCTTCTCAAATCCAGACCTTTGCGTTCCAAACAAGCGACCACGTCGTCGATTTTACCGTCAACTACCGGCCCTGCTACAAAAGTTTGGGGACAATGTCTGGTTTATGGAGTATGGCGTGCGGGATGATACATCTGAAAGTGTCAGCGTGCTCAGGCATTTTTTCGAACTGACTAGTCTCAAGAGCTTAACAATATATGCGCGAGACTGGAACAAAAAGTCTATTCGAAAACGTCTCCAGAAAGTACAAAATGAAATTACTACACGTCAGCAACGGGGCGATGAATTTTTGGGACACTTGACTCAACTACAGATACTTGGCTGCAATGGGATACTCCCGCTGAATTACATATTTGCTCGGGTTGGGGAACAGATCAAGAGCTTGTACTTTTGCTTTTTGGATGACGCCAGCACCATTACTTCAAGTGGAACCGCGAGCATGGGACAAGAGGATGGATTTCGAGCTACAGAAATTGACCCACCTTTAAACCAGTCTCTCAACTACTCCTTACCGAATATGACTCCAAACCTGACTTTTCTAATGGTTTACGAGGTCACAGAGGAGGCGGTTGATCGCATGTTTCCAAGTACCGGAAGGAGACTTTCTTCACTTCAACATTTGTCGGTCAAGCTACAGCGTCCATTTATCCGGCCATTGAACAGGCTCGTAAAGGCTATTGATGAGCACACTCCAAACACATTGGAAACACTTCATTTGGAAATTAGTCGTTGGCCTATGCTGGACAACAATGAGGGGGAAACAGAACGGGATCAAGTTTTGACAATTAACTCAAACGTCAAACTCACTAAAATGCTCGACCTGACTATTTCATACGCACTGTTTCTTCATGAGCCCGAGTTTCTTTTCAAGTTTGCGGACAAATGCACCCGACTCAAGAACATCACTTTTGTCTCGGTTAACATTCATAGTGGAAGCTTTCCCGATTTTGAGGGTTTCTGTAAACCACTTTGGGGCAGGCTTCCAACAAGTTTGGAGACGCTCATGGTACGATATTGGGTTTGCCCGGATTATGTCTCCAAGTCCACAACCAACAATGGAACTAATAATAACAATAACAATATCAATAATAACAAGAAGAGTTCCAACAAGAAGCCCGTCTTACCTAATCCGATCTCAAAAACACAAATCTGTAAAAGGCCAAAGGTTGTCATCCCAAGAAAGGTTTAAGAAGGTGAGTTGTATTCAAGAGAAAAATATATGGGCAGGTACGATATAAGTTTAGAGAGCGCTATACTAGATTGGTATGGAGGATCAACAGTGCAATGAAAAATGCAAAACTTATTAATTTCTGAATTTTTTTAACCTAAAATATGAATTACTTTAAACATACAAATATCGTCATCATAAAAAAATATATACATGAAATGCATATTTAGATAAAAATCGAAATAGTAATTTTTGGATGGAACAAAATTTAAGAAATTGGCTATTTATGTATCAAAAATTTTTAAAATTCATAAATTTCAATGCATTGCATAAATATATTATAGCACGTAATATAAACCTGTCTGTATATAATGTATACATACACCAAATACATTACATATTATACATACCCATGAATTATTCGATATCAAAATATATTACTTCTTATATGAATTTAAAAAATACAACACGTAGAAATAGAATAATATTTTGATGTGAAAATTACAAGTTGACTACAAGAAACAATCTAAGATTATTATGATGCATAATATTACCTGTGTACCTAGCTATTTAAGTACCTTTTACGAAATCATTCAAAAAAATCGAGATGATATATGTATATGTATAGCCAAATATATTATTATGATGTCAGCCAGTGGAGGAGGACGCAATTTTAATGAAATTTTTGAAATAAAATATATGCTACACCTGGAAAAGTACTACACGTGTACAACAGCTATGTATATTTCCAAAAAAAACTGTAAATTAACAAGTAATTATTGTATATTATTATACTATTTCAATGGATCAATATTATATCGTGTGAACTGAATAAAAATGTTAAAAAATGCAAAAAAAAAAAGAGTTTGCGGTGGGATTTTTTTTTACTCAAATGAAACTTTGGGAATGTTTTGCTAATGCATATTTGCTCGAAATTGTATATATTTTCATGAGGATGGATTTTTCCATGATAAAAGAAATCGATGAAAAAAGTTCCACTCGTTCCACAAGACGTGCTTCTATTAAATATGTTAGCTTTTATTTAACAAAATGATTAGTATAATGTTAGCTACTGTTAAAATTTGGTGTTAATATTGATGATATAGATTTAACTGAATAGATGCATTAACGTTAATTTAATTCTGGACGACATAAATCATACTTTAAAGTAGATCTCCAATTCTCTTTCTCTCTGAAGTAGAATATATTTTAACATGCGGTTCATAACAATATACACAATGTACAAAAAGATGTAAAAATAGTTTAAGACTTTGCATTTCTCTTTTCATCGACATCTTGCATACCTCTCCTTCTGCCTTCATTATTGTTGAGGGTACTCCAGATTCCAGTCTTGTTAATTTCTTCAGTAACATTCACAGAGATTTTTCGGTCAAGTGGACTGCCATTCACCATAATTTTGAAGTTCTAGTGGATCGTATATTCATACATAGATTACCACAAATACGTGGTTACATTGGATAATGGAGCATCACAATTACAACTTAAAACCTGCACTCACGTTATTTATGTTACCGTTCCCATTCTTCTCCAGATCAGTTACTGGGGAATATGCACCTTTACTGTCACCTTTGGTTTTACTGATGGGTTGAGTAGTTTTTGGTAAAAGGTCATCCAATATTTTCAATTCTCTTTTGGTGAAAACATAGTCAAGTAATTTTCGCACCAGAATCATGATGACCAACTGTTACAAAAAATATCAAGGAGTAATAATTATTTAAATAATGAAAAATTACAACACAATAAATACTAAATGCACATTATGAAAATGAATCTTAATAATACTGACTGACCATCATTTGGAATGTATGCACATCCTTCACCTACTAAATTCCCAAAATGTGGAGCAAGCTCACACTCATGAAACTTGACTTCAGGCCAGGTAATGTTATCTTGTTCATATTCCAGCGAATTGTTTGGCACGCACTCGCACGCATATCCTTCCGAGTGGTCGGAATTCTTGTTGACAGGAAATTTATGCCCAATTTCACCAACATTCTTCACAGCTTCCACCATGAAAATGAGGGCAATCAAGGTGGCAAAATTTTCTTCCGTGAATCGGGTAATGAAGCAGACGTAAGCGGAAGCGTCGAATGCCACGAGAAGGATAAGAATTCCGGTAACCCATACGCCCACCCATAATCTGAATTCCAGGTAATCAAGGTCAAAGTCTTCACAGAACTTGACGAGAATGCCTTCAAATACGAGGACGGGACCTGTACTTCCGAGAATAGTCAATGGTTGTCCGGAAAAGACGCCATAACCAATTCCGCATACGAAACCTGAGATGAGGGACTCTATTGCTGCCATGTTGTTGTGCGTCACCTTTCCAAGAAGACCCCCGAATGTGATGATGGGCGTAAGACAAGCAAAGTAAAGGAACAGCCAACTAGCAACGCATTGACTTGCAAAAGAATCTTTGAAATCACTCCAATACCAGGGAGTTTTTCGTTTAATGTCGTTTATCAAACCGCCAAAAAATTTACCAGTACGAATTAGCCCCATCTCTTCCCGCAATCTTGCCTCTTCTTCTTCTTCTGCTTCTGAATCCTCTGGTTCTTCTTCTTTGCTTTCAGTATCTGCTGCCTTCTTCTTCGGAACGTGATCTGGTGGCTCTATTCGTATGTTGGGGTCCCACGTTCCGGGAGGTAGCACCGTTGTTGCTTCCAGGAAGTCGTCGAGGCCATCAAGCAAGTGTTGTCGATTTGTCGCTTTGTATGCCACTTCGTGGAATATATCGTCACTAAAGAGGGTCGCTACTGCACGCCCTACCTCATTAAACTTACCAATTCTTCCCTTGGGCCCCAACAAGATGAATAGGAAACGGGTTGGAAGTGGAACCTCAGTGAGCTCGCCAAGTGGCACAGCCTCCTGTAATCTGATGAAAGCGCTGATAGGTCTTTGCAGACAGTCCAGTTCTCCCACCAGAATGTTAGATGCTTCAGAACCTTTTGGAATTTTTCTCATGAATTGTTTATTTCCTTTGTGATTTTCTCCCTGACTTCCGTCCGCCTCTACTGACGTATCCATTCCAGCAGTGCTTTTACTGCTAATGCTTCTCCCAATTTCTGCCAATGACCGGATTACGGGTAATCTTGAAACACTTGTCGCAGGTTGCAAGTTTTGTTGATTGTATAAGTGGGTATGCCGACGGAGCAATGCAACTTTGACATCTTCCCTCAAACCTTCCTCAAGAAAACCTTGTTCAATCAAATTACTGACGAATCTGTCGGTGATTTCACCCATTGATGTTGCCTCCACGTTGAGCATTACAAGACTCGAGTTAATGTAATTTCTTAACTCCAATACGGAATGCAGAGATACTATAAGTTTATAAATACATTCATTACATTTTGACGTGCTATTAGGAGGATCATTTCGACAAGTTTTTGTGTTTACATTTGATTCATGTTACAAAAGGACACGTGTATTTTCTGTTACCTGTTGCTACATGGGGCTTGCTCCACCGGTTACCACCTTGTTCCACCTGAGCAAATCATGACAAAGGCAAACGGTGTTCATTATTGTAAAATTAACTGAAACATGGTTTTTTGCATTAATCTCGACGAGTATCCTCATCATTTATCATTTTGCCCCATATTTGGGGTCACCCGAAAATGTGCACTCACCGATTCTTCGTATTTCACCCATCTGGCCCGCTGCTTCCATTCGTAACTTCCTTCATCCTCCACTAGTTGAAGTATGCTCGGAGAACAATGGATGACTAGGCGATGGGCGGAGACTTCCGGGTGGAGAATCGTCGTCTCCACCTAGAATAAAGCTCCCTTCTAAATAAATCAGATTATTATTATGTAAAATTTGAAATAATTATTATTATTATCTGTGAAATGAAAGTCAGGTAAGAAATCACTTACTTCTGGTACTCATACTGGAATCGTCAAAAAAAAACTTAATTATAAAAAAAAAGTAAACTGGACCAAGTTGGCTCAATGCCTCAACGCCATGCTCATATGTCATGGAATGAAAATTATTTCTCTACTTTTTCCAGCAAGCAGACTTCAACAAATCCCCAGAATTTTAAGTACTGAGTTTTATTATTATTCATTCAACGTCCCATCGCCCTAAACCATCTGCATCTGCCTGCCATTATCAATTGCTTCATCTCCCTCGCGTTTCTACCATTTCTTTTGAATGGGATTTTCATTCATATTGTAACAAAGTACATTTACATCATAATAATATTGCTACAAATGCATACACCTTTTTTTAGTCAATCAGTCAACAATGGTAAATGTTATCAGCTGTCGTAACGCTTCACCGTCAACAGAAGTGGTTTATGATGATGAGCTCTACAATCCATAAAATGTAATCATCACAGAATATCCGCCGCTTGATTACTCCTTTTTGAGTGACTACGCTCAAAGATATTTTTAATGGGGAAACTATGAAAAACTGAGGATGAGCGTACCTTTTCCGCGTGTTATCATTCATCCATCGTCATTGACTAAAATCAATATTATTCAATCAAAAAGTATTTTTGACAAATAACAGGTATTCCCAAGTAGTCAATATCCCTTTTCCATTTGTACACAAAGAGTTCAAATGAGTTGATTTCTTGTTTTTTTTTTCTGGAGAAAAGAACTTTGTTTTTGTAGCAGTTGATGAAATAATCAGCATATATGTAGTTGAAATTGTATCAATATAAAAAAACTTTGCATATAATAATATATGTGGACGACCTGTATTTTATCTGTCAATTGTCATTTGTAAACTTCCACTTTACTAACTTCAAACTTGTCATTTGTGTGGAAGTTCTGCATTGCACATACTACTTGTGTTGCTACATTTTATCAGTTTGAATTTAAATTAAGTAGATGCTCTAAAGTACAAATCTGAATTTATAATAGCTACAACAGAGATTCATTTTGGATCAGCATCCATTAAAAAATGTGCTGAAACTTGCTTATATCCTTCGTCCTTCGCTTCCAAAGTTTCGATGTATTTACTTTGTTGAGGAAAAACGAGTTTCTCTTATATTTCATAACATCCTTTAGGGGGGTGGAATAAAACTTTTATTTTATCACTGTCATAAATTTATGATTGCCAACCAGACACAGTATTTCAGATAAAATTGTAACAATTTGTTTAAAAAGGAATTTAAAAATAGTATATTATATCACTTGTAAATGAATACACATTAAAACGTAGGATAAAAAATATATATGTAATTCTAAAAGTATGTTAGACATACATAGTTATTGAAAAAAACAAATTGGATATTGGTTATTATTATTTATTCCTTTGTGACGTGACATATAAAAGTAGCATTTTTGAAATTTGGAGCTCAACATCAACACACTTTGTAGCCACTAATCAAATAGAGCCAAAAACTTTTAAAAAGTAGTTGTTTGTTTAAGTAGTTTTGAAAAGATTTAAAAAAGCATTGTACTTCCAAAACCAACGTACATACGAAGTTTTCCAGACAAAAAAGATAACGTTTGTAAGCATATTTCCAGACTCCAAAAGACCTTCTAGTAAATTCCAAAACTGGTTTACAGTTTATTTTTAAACAAGGCGGAAAGGAATAAATTCATAAAAGGCTTATGTAAACAAAATCAATTTTTTAAATCATTTTACACATCTCTTTACCTAAGTGAACATATTTTAAGTTGGCAGATTATGCACCGTGTAAGCCCATGTTTTAGTGGTAGACATATACACAAAGCAAGGTCGTAAATTTTATTTGCGCTTAACAAAAATACATGAATAAATTCATGCATATGGGCACGTGTACTAAATGACTGAATGCCATCTTTCCATTTTAATCGTTCGAAAATTACAAGTTCCGTGTGAGATATATATGTGCGATGACAAGTTTATCCAAAAATTTACATGACGTATGTACATAATGAATAAAATTTAATAGTTTTATCTTTTCACCTTTTCAATCCGTACTCAAACAACAGAGCAATCTACGTAATTATATGGCAATTAGGTTAATTTTTACAGCTAATAAGAAAACTTCCAGATTTATTATTTGCATTGCCAGGATTGTCAGTGTGGACGGCTGATGATGATGCATGTATTTTTCAAGTAGTGACAAGTGGATGGTGGATGGAGTGGATGGCAAAGGAAGTTTTTCGGATGCTACATATATTTAAATACATTTCACGTTACGAGAAAAGCAAGAAGGATCATCATAATATACATATTAATCATGTAATCGAAGGCCTCTTCAGTTTTACTCATTGTAATATTGGATGAGCTTAGTTTAATTTCCCAATAATTGCCTATATAATAGGTTATCAAACCAGATATTACGCAATACGGCGGTTTTCCAAAAGGGAATCAATTTTTATTGAGATTTTGTTATTGAACTGTTTACTGATAAAACATTATAAGCAGCTAACACTTTTATTGTGCAATAATACTCATAACGTTTGTTTGTCATATGTATACGGGTATGTTCGTCGCAGACATTGGCAACACCCAACCCACTTCCCCAAAGTCCATTTCCAAATTTCACACCTTTATGATACCTTTTATAAGTATTTGTTTCAAGGTTTAATTTTTCATTTTTTAACACGTGTAGTTTTTTCCCTCAAACAGTCACTCAATTGCTCGTGATAACTTTAATAGCTGAAGTTTATGACTTGTGAGCAAAATCATGTCATCATTTCTAAAAGGATGAAATATGAGCAAAATTTAACTTTGCTGTGATTCCCAAAATGTACAACTTTTGTTATAAATCCAGACCAATGTCAAATTTTAAGCCAAACATAAATCAAGACCAGATATATTTAAAAATAAATAATCGGAAACTCATTGATATGTGTTCATACTACAAAGTACAAGCTTTTATGTCACAGATGAATTCGTTATTAATAGCAGAACCACATTTAAATATAAATAGTTCTATGAAATCTAAAATCTGTTAAAAAATAATAACAGCAAAATCATTTGAATTCTCCATATTATCCAAAATCACAAATGAATCAGTGTGATATAATTATAACTGTATGATTGGTCATTATATTATCACAGCGAAAAAAGTTGATGTCAACAATACTTGTTATATACAAATGTCATCGCATATTATATAATAAAATGAATTAAACATACAACCTAAAAATAGCCCCAGCGCAGATCTCAAATTGTAGATATGTACATAACTTGTATGCTGCTGATACTATAAGTTTCCCCCCTAAATTATCTGTTTTGTTGATTGAGATTATGCAGTCGTACTTTACCCCGCTTCAATATACATATTATTTCGTATTTACACTAGATATTCCCCTTGCATTTTTCTGATCATTTTATAATCTTATTTTCGCTTCGAACAAACAGACAAAACAGAAATCTAATCCATGTTTTTTTTCATGAATTGAATCGGTAATAATCGCATTACCATTGTCCACTGGCCATCCCTCCATTTCCAATTTTATTGTTGAATCATCATTTTTTGTTGAATGAACGTAAAAACCTGTTCGTGTCAGTTCAAGTTGTTAGTCTGCAAATACTTTTGCCTATTTGCATGCACCTCTGGCATGACAAGTGTAAAAATAGTGAATGTATTAAAATGCAGTGGGTGAGACTTTCATTGTCCAGTTAATCAGTTTTATACTTTTATTGTCAATTATATGGATACGATGAGTGTGGATTATTGTTCAGACGTTTAGAGATTTATGTACAAGCTTAACATTTGGTATTGTAATTTTCGTTCCTGACACGTGTTCTCCAACATTTACAAAAAGCACATTTAATAAATCTATTTCATCCAGTCACTCTGTGAATGCATGTTAAATGCCAACCACAGGTTCACTCAAACTACTACTTTTTTTGTAAAATCATGTATAATTAATTACAAGATGAACACAAAGGTCAAAAGTTTATTTAAATCCTTGAATATCTAGCACTATACTATTTAGCATCAAGCATTCCTACTACACGTGCGTGGTACAAACATGAAAAAGTTGCAAAAATGTGACATTTTTGTTAACCTAATGTTAGGGATATAAATAAATAAAAAATCTGGCAAAAAATTTAAGCCACTAATACTCTTCAAATTCTTCAAGCTTTTACATGATTTGTGGTAATATTTGCACCCAGTGGAATCGTGTTGTGAAATGCTGAGTAATCGATGGCTCTGCAACCGGACTCGGTTTTAGTGGATGTCAGTTTTTCAAACCGATATCCCCACAAAATCTATATGGGAAATGTTGAATAAATGTGATTATTGATTTTGGTAGGCAGGCATTTTATTACAATTATTGTAATTACCTCTGATGGAAGATACGATGTACGAGCTTGCACATTCAGCCCAGTTGACTCTACAATGCCATCTAGTACCAAAATGATTTCAAATGCACTGTCATCCAATAAATCATTCTTTATAAGCCCATGCAGCGGACTGGACTCTGTTATCTTGTGAATTACACAGGTTGGCCAAAATAATAAAACTTTGTTATCCCTTTCGCCATCACCACCAACTTCCAACTCTTCTCGATGATCTGGTATCTCTTCTCCCTCAACTGTTACACGTTTTCTGAGGACTTGGGCTCGCACTTGAGCTTCCAGCAAATGTGATTTTCGCATGTCTGCAACTCTAAAAATTAAACAGAGAATCCCGTCTCGTAGGCAAATCACAGCATTCTTGCTGAACATGATGGTTCCACTTCGGCGTTTTGCACGTTGAATTTTGAGGAAAACCATTCCCACCATCACACCTTCCAAAATAGTTCCAACAATGGATTGGGCACAGAAAAGGAGAACAGCGCTTGCGCAGTCTTCTTTAAGCTCGTAGAATCCATATCCTGTCGTGTGCTGCGTTTCCACGCTGAAAAGAAAGGCAGATGTGAAGTTCTGAATACCTTTGACGCAAGGCTTCCAGTCATCTTCACCATAATGTTGGACATCCCCGTGAAACCAGAGAATTAAATACCAAAGAACTGCGAATCCTGTCAATAATCCAAAGGGTAAAAAAGCCTCTGTTTATTTGGTACATTATTATTACAAATTTTCATATTGTTTTTTTTTTGCATACCAAACCAAGTACCAAAATAGACCACCAAGAAACATAATAATGTCCACCTCCATCGTATCTCTAAACTGATAGAAAAAAAATTATTTAAAATACGTGACATGCTTCTAGTTATGATGATAATAAACAATAATTAATTAACTTTTCAAATTTTGTTTTTTATTTTAATCGATTCTGAAAGTGTATTATCCGTATTTGCAACAATAGATAGGGCTTACAATGTCGTAATAATATCCGTCAAATATTTAGATTTCAGTCCTCTGACATTTGTCGGAATAAATTTGCATGCTCCTGCTTTTGTCACAGCTCTGCTCAACCTTCAACATAAACAATGACACACTTTTTTTGCACTACCAAATTAACCTTTACAAAAATATCTGTCATAAGATACATCTCACCTATCAACGTGCTTACTCTGTATTATGTTTATGTTCGGATTTTGCAACTTGATTGTCAAGTGATTTTACTACTGGTTCAGTTGCAATTTCAGGGACAACAACTTCAGTGGATTCCATTTTATGTTTTTTACAATGATGTATGCATACCTAATATGATATGTATTCAGCTCTTTTTCAATTTGGATACTAACGTACTCACCATTCACCACAATTGTCCCCGAATATGATTCTCTAGCAGTACGTAGTAACCATTATATCTAAAGCTTTTACAGGAAATTTGTATCGTGGTTTTATAAAATTAATTGGCAATAAAATTATGTACCTAATGTTTAGGTCTTTGTGGTTGAGTGTCGTATTGACACTCTGTATTCTTCAAGAGATTATTTGTTGCTGCTACTGACGTAAGACAAGTTCTGAAAACTTTGTTTCATGTTGCATTTGCTTAATGACATGAATGGGGAATGGTGGGCATACAAGAATAAAGAAGTTGTGAATACTGAGCTGCTTGATGTTTATTAGTAAATCATGCAGTAATCATCGTTTATGCGCTGTCATCGGTGCATTTCTATAGCAAACAGTGATGCATTTTACATAGGTACATATATGAATTCCCTTTCATATACATTCAAAGATGAGAACTAAGTGGGTTAGAGTTCAATACCATTAAAGCGTAAATGGTGCTAAACAGACTACCCACGTTTCAAATTATGTACATCTGACTCTGGCAGTATGTTTTTTCAAAGAAGTGTTATTCGCCTAATTAGGATTCATTAAAACCAACTTTGTTACTATCTGCATACTAAACCATTTTGTTTGTGTTCCAGGGGACATCATTCTCAAATGAGTAATGAAACGAACTGAAACTAGAGCTTTATCATTTTAGTGTTGAATTTGTCGTCTGAATCTGAAAGTAAAATTTACAATTAATATGTAATATGATGTATTATTATTATAAAGATGAAATATTGTATAGGTATATGGGTATAAACTTGCAGAAGCTTAGATTATGGACAACGCAAAGCAAAGACAAAACAAATTCACTCGGCGTTACAAAAGACTCTTCTTCTTCTCAGCACCATCGCTGTCATGAAATAGAACACAGAGCTTGTATCTGAGTTAATTCACTGGTCCACAATTATTCATTAA
>JAHZNC010002640.1:0-28219 GCA_027744095.1 Zhuqinia jingwanae | reverse complement strand
TGTGTATATTATACACTGTGTGAAGACATGAACAAGTTGAAGAAGAAGAAGAATAAGAAGAACCAATACCATCTTTTACGACAAACGATGAACACACACACAAGAAGAAGAAGACGGAGAAAGAGAAAAAAGGGGGTCTCATTAGGAGCGTCAAATGGCTAAAAGTATATAAAAAAAAGCTTGAGAAAGAGAGAGAGAGGGAAAGTGATGCAGAGGAGGCAGAGTAGAGTATATGTATATTAGAGTCTTCTGCTTCTGCCATCATCATCATCATCGTCGTCGTCATCAACATGACATCAGGTTCATCGTCTCGCTCGTCTCTCTCAATATATATTTTTTTTTTCTTGTAAAGGGGGCCACGCAAGCAAATGGAAGAAAGCAACACAATGAAAAAAAATTCTTATTCGTCTTGTTCGACTTGTAGCGTCATTCTTTTATAGATGGTATGTAGGTAGGTATACACATACATATATATGTTTGTATGCATATAAATTGGTATGTTTGTACGAATATATTTCTAGTTTTTTTACGTGCACAAAAGAGCAACCGCACTAGTGGAAATGGGTTTTCTTCATGTTGTTTGATGATGATGACACTTATTATATGAGAGTCTTTTTTCTATCTCTATGCTATCTATTATGCAGTCAACCTTTCACTTTTTGAAGTGAACACATTTATTCAGTTCACTGTATATATTCACACTTTGTTTACTTGTCTCTTTTTTTATTTGCACAATTTTTTTCTTGTTTTTTTTGCGTAGAACGGTATTACTGTGTATGTTTTTGATATACCAAGCGTTTCTTTGTATTGTATGTTGGTACGTAGTTTTTACCTTTCAGATTAAATGGAGGAGGATCATCATCACTAGAATTGGATTTATTGTTTTGTTTGTATGCAATATTATCATTTATCCAATATTTTTTCTTATACGCATGTACATTTTGCCTTGTTTTCTGACCTCACTGAACATTTGTGAAGGTTACGCCTAAACAAATAAACTTAAATGTACGAGTTAAACTCCAAAACATATTTTAATATTGTTATCCAGATCTAGTGTAGATATTTGGAACCATTATATACTGCGGATGTAATGCTCAGGTAATGGTAAGATTTCGATGAACCCTTGGAAAGCGTTTATCTTTAAATATTTCTTTTAAAAAAATTTCAACTTGGAGAAACCTGTCTCCATCCATCCCAATTTACATATTATTATTACGCCACTTCATAAATGGGCTCACACATGAATGATCCTTTTATATATACCGGATCATTTGAACTAAAGGTAAAAAAATTAAATGCACATAAAACTTTATTGTTTATTTTTTTGTCTTTTTTTCATCCTTTGTTATTATTTTTTCAATCTTATACATGCCATCATTTTGTTTTTTACCGAGGGATATAATGTCCAATCCAAAAGGAACAATATTTATTTTCTTGTTTTTTTTTCTTCAAAACACCTAAGCACATCAATAAGATAAAAAAAGAATACGAAGAAAAGGGCAGCAAAATGGGAATGTATTGTGTGTTGTGTGGTGTTGGCGGGTGATGGTGATGATTGTTCGATGCTATCCTTGTCTGTATTGATGATGATGATGTGGATGACAACGTTGCTTTGATGCTATTAGAAAATTGTACCATAAGACATATTATTACTAATACTACCAGTTAGAATAACATTCTATAAAAATGTATAGGTATATATTCAAGTTGATGGTATGATACAGATGGTGGTGATGATGTTGATGACGCTGATGGTATAAAGTACAAAAAGTAAGTAAACCTATATCTCTCCTATTTTCTTCGTTTTCTCTCTCTCTCTGTATGCTTCTTTTTACTGCTTGCTTAAAGAGAGGGCAAGAAAGAGAGTAAGAAAAAAGAAGAAGAAAAAAGTATTTTTGTATACGGCGGCTCTCTATTTCTCTCTCTCTGAAGAAGAAGACGAAGATGAGGAGCATCAGTTTTCTGTGAAAATGGGAAATGGAGCTATATAAATACAGAGACACACACACAAAACTCACTCTCAAAGTTACAACACGATTGGTATACACTCTCTACATACCTAAATGGGAAAAGAGGGGTATATATGGATAGATATATAGATAGATAGAGAGAGGGAATGTGTGTGTGTATAGGAATGAAAGGAGATCGGGAGAGAGAAAAGCAAGCCATTTGAATGCATGCGACTGTCAGTCAGAAGACATTAAGGTTCCTCACGTAACCCATCGAGGGGACTCATCAGTCCTCGTAAAAATGTCATCCGGAACGACTTGACATCTGGGCCTTTACTGCCAAAATGCCTTGTGTGTGTGAGTGTATATATATATGTGTATCTGTATGTGTGTGCTTGCAAAGGGAAAGGGAAAAAAGAACCAACTTCCCTCTCTCTCTCTCTCTCTCTCTCTCTGCGCTCTCCTCTGATTCGGTCACTGTGTAATTATCCACTGATTTACTGCTATCTCATATCCCAACAACCAGAAGAGCACACACAGACACACACACACAACTTTTTGTATTACTTTCCTTTTTCCTTACACCATATTATATATATAACCCTCGCTATATACACAAAAAACTCTTATATATAGATATTTTGATCTTCTTTTTTTATATGACATGATGACGACAACTATACCGCGTCCCTGCTCTCGCTCTCTGTAATAGTACAACCACTGGTGCTGATGTTGCTTCTTCTCAGTTTTCTTTTCTTTTCTTTTTATATTTTACTACTATTACCATTTATACCATTACAACAACTTGCAAAGGAAAGAAGAAGAAAACCATTCTTTTTTTTCAAAAGCTGAAGAAGAAAAAAAATACACACACACACAGACATACAGACACATTACAACTTGCTTTTAACTACATACATATTTATATATAAAAAAAGGCTTGGTGGTTGGTGGTGCTGCTTCTGTTATTGCATTTTCTTCTTGAAAGAAATGAACACAAGACGAGAACGAGACGAACTCACGACGACAACGACAAAAGACTTTTTTTCTTCATGTAATGCCATAATACCATCATGCTCATCATCATAGATACATACATACATGCAAGTATAAAGTGTGTGTGTGTGGTATGGCGGTGNTATAAAGTGTGTGTGTGTGTGGTATGGCGGTGAGCTGAGGAATAGATGCTGATGCGGACTTTGATGTCGATGAAGAGGATGACGATATACACCAAACCATATCATTATTATACGTTTTTTTGTGAATGTGAAGCAAAATCAAAATGTATGCATTAAAAAATATAGTGGGTAGGTGGATATATGTAGGTAGGTATACGCATATTTTTTTCAAAACTCTCTTCTTGATGGAAAAGTTGTCTTATTTTTCTGTCAAGTTAACAACTTTTTTTCTTGTGCTATTTTGCTGAGAGAAAGGAAAATAGGAAAAGAAAAACCATGGAAGGGTTGGAACTACGACGACATTTGCATTTCATCAATTTTTTTCATTCATTCATTCATTTTCGATTTTTATAATCATTACACTTTCTAACTAATATGTGTAGTGATGATGCTTGGATGCTGACTCTTCTTGACATTTTTTCTATTGATTCATCCAGTCCCACACGTCAGCATATTATTTGATGATGGCAAATCAAAATTCATAATGACATGAAGGCTACGTGTCATGACCATTTCTCTCGGCATTTTATTAAGATTACTTTTGGGAAGAGGAAGAAGCAAAGAGCGAGGAGAAGAGAAAAAAACAATAATTTTTATGAGACATGGACAGGAGGACGACGAGCAGAAATTCATGTGATGTGATGTAGTTGATGATGATGATCACGGTGAGTTTTATGACGAGACGGCGGAGACTGTTTTTATTACTGCTATGTATAGTATGATGACATGCAGGTATGCATACATATTACCCATATTATTATTATTATTATTATTAAAAGTGTATTTATGAATGAATTATATTACTTTCTAAATTGGACGTGAAGAGAGAGAGAGAGAGAAAAAGGTGCTTGTGCAGATGGATGCACAAACTGCTCTTTATTGCTTTGTATTATTACTCAAAATTATTATTATAATCATCTTCTTACTACTTCACTTCTCTCTCTCTCTCTTTTCTCATATCACACCATTTCATATCATCACGAAGAGAAAACAAGAAAAGAAAGGGAGACGGACCGAATTGAAATGAAATGATGTTCACAATCACCATCATCATCTCGCCAACGCCACTGTATACGCTTTACTTGACTGGATTGTTAGGAGAAAAAGAAGAAGGAGAAGGAAGGACGACACACAAGATGATATCAGTGAACGGCACTTTTTGGATGATCATGATGATGATGATGACGACGGTGATGGTGGTGGTGATGTCTTTTCAGAGTTCACTTTATCTCCATTTTCATATACATATATATTTTTTTACCTTTTGCCTCATCGTAGTTTTTGGATGATGGCTTGCTAATAATAATAATATGCTATCCCGGGTTCCCTAAAAGTAAAAGTATTTATATTCATCCTGGGCACCTCTTCTGCCACTTTTACCATCATCCGCCGCCGGTGGAGATAGTAAAGAGAGAGAGAAAAAAAGAGTAGCAGAGTAGATGAAGAAGAAAGCTGGTGGAAGGGGGAAGAAAATATAATAATGGGGGCTTAAATAACTTTATGCCATGTTTTTCGAAAATAACCCACATTAAGCCAACTTTTAATTGCTCACTGCTACATTTAATCCATTTATTGGATGTATGTATGCGTGGCACAACATTAGACGTTTGTTTACTTTAGATAGATAGATGCCATGTAGTAGGTATGTAATATGCATGTGCTATATATACTTAAATGCGTACAGCACTACTGTCGATATCACGCAGCAGACTGCTTTACTCAAGTATGGAAAAAAGCAGCAGTAGCAGCAGGATGATACCCGGGTTTGCTGTTGAAGATGATGATAATGATGAGGATGAAGAAAGTAAAATAAATGTCTTTCATGAGTTGATATACACACGCCATGTAATAATAATATACATGGTTTTGAGTAGGTGGGGAATCTTTTTTACTGTTTATTACGATGATGAGAAACAGTTTTGTATTTTTCTCTCTCGGTGTGTACATATAAATGTTATTATGGAGTAGTCGTAGTATTAGGAGCGAGAGGATCGTCGTCGTCATCATCATCATCAGCACATCACTTTGATAGCAAATGTGGTTGTACTTTTTGTGAGTAGTGAGGAGGATGAGAGCATGATGACGATTTTGTTGAGTGGATGGGGATATAGAGAAAAAGAGAGGAAAATGCATATAGAAAAGTTTTTTTTCCTGGAAAAGATATTATTACGTAAGTAGTACGTCTCTTGCATGCACACTGCATACTTTACTCGGAAAAGCTTTTCTTTCCCAGAAAGAAGAAGAGAGAATATCGAAGAATGGTCTTACTCACAAAAAAAAACTTACAAACATTCACTATCACTCCAACAGCAGCAGCAGCAGTAGCAGCAGAGGCAGCAACAAACTTAACTGCTCCTTATTTGCATCTCTTTCCCATCCCGTCAATCATGATCTTGACAGAATTGCTTTGCACGATTGAGCGACGCCCTTTATAGATAGATAGCGAAGGAGAAGAAGAAAAAGGCTCTTTTCTCCTTTGGCATAGTAGCAAAAGCATAACAGTCAAACAAGATTTTCCCTCTCTCTCTCTCTCTGATCATTTCACCCTCTCTCTCTCTCTCTCAACCATTCTTCCAGTCAGTTTTGTATTTATTACGTGCATTACTGTAAAAACTGCCTCTTTCTCCTCCTTGTCTGCTTTGCTTTCTGTTTTAGCCTTTTCCTCTGTTTGTATGTGTGTGAGCTTCTTTTAATTTCTTTTCTTCTTCCTATAATATTTTTTGGCTGCTGCTGCAGCAGCAGCAACAAACATTCACCATTGCCATCTCCTCACTACTCACTCTCTATTCAGTATATGTGGGATGAAATGAATGAAATGGATCCAAAATACGACGGGCGTTAGGCATAAATATAAAATGCAAGTTTGGTAGTAAAACATGTAATGGTGGTGGTGGAGGAGGAAAATGAATGAGGAATGAGAAACTATGAAATGTATGTATGTATATATTTTTTTTTGGATAGATACTATATTTTTTCGTCCTCCTCTGCTACTATGCTTTGTGTGTCGACTTTGGGCTCTTCTTCTTCTTCATGGTCGTCCTCGTCGTCGTCGTCAGTGGCGTGGATGTGCTTTATGGCGCTCGTAAGCAAGATCTATGGGATAAATAAATTGGAGGAAAATGTCGTGATTAGATTTTTTAGGTGGGAGGAGAGGAGGAGTACTTTGCTACCAAACAAAACAGACAAGGCACAAAAAAGGTCCCTATGTTCTACTTCCACTGCTATCACAAACGGGGAAGGCAATAGTAGATAATAAAAATGATACTAATAGCGTAAAGCTGCGTGTAGAAGTTGTGGAAGTATATAGCAGTAAAAATGTAAGGTATATTTTTTACTTTTTTTTGGAGTAATATGTAATAACAAATTAATGAAAAACATAAATATAGTTTTACGATGCCATGAGTTGTTTTATGGAGAATGATGACTGCTGTAGCTAAGGTACTCATATAAAAACGTTAAAACTTTACGTAATAACAAATTAATGAAAAACATAAATATAGTTTTACGATGCCATGAGTTGTTTTATGGAGAATGATGACTGCTGTAGCTAAGGTACTCATATAAAAACGTTAAAACTTTTACTGAAAAAATTCTCAACAATATGTATATATTTTTTAAACATTGTATTTTATACAGAAAAATGTAATGAAAATTAGTTTAAAAAAAGTGTTCTAGTTATTATTTGGTAGAGTTTGTTGTCGCCCAGAAAAATAATACTGGTTTTGAATTTGATATGCAATATGAAGGTATGGACAAATCAACTGTACGAACGTGGAAATAGTATGACAAATTAGCCATCTACTGACAAATTATTGTAAACAACAAAAATAAAAACGAAATGCAATCATAACCATGTAATATTTTATTTGATATTTTTCAAATAAAATGTCAAAATAAAACATTCATTTAAAAAACAAATTCATATAGATATTTAAAAAAATCTTTTAATTTGGTATTTTTAATATTCTCAAGATACATTTTGTTATTTCTTGACAAATTTTTATGAATATGTACACACAAGTATGGCCAAGGATACAATAAACGTATTAGTATTCCCCACAATATGAAAAAAGCACAAAAGTGTAAGTGAATATTATTATGTTGTAGAGAAAGTGTGTATGTGTTTGTCTCTATGAGCGTGTGTGTGTGTATATGTGTGAGCGAGTGAGAAAGAAAAAAGGGAAAAAAAGAGTAAGACAAGAAGAGAGGGTCCCCTAATATGCCTGTCCTGTTCCATTAGAAAAGCGACAAGACTTTCTCTGTCCTGCTGGAATCCCCAAACATAAATAAGACCTCTTCCACGTCACTCTCACGTTTCACTTGCGTTTCTTTCATACTCGATAACCATCGACTCAAAAAGTCCCCTTTAAGCCTTATTTATGTCACTGGGACGGACAACTCTTCTCATCCCACCACCACCACCACCGCCACACGAACTAAACATTCTCTACATACATATTCACTTAAACATCCCAACAAAGATAATATAATATCTACATCTCTATCTATATCCTCTTTCTCTCCATCCTCCTCCTCCTCCTCCTCCTTCTTAGTTTTCCCCTTTCATCTTATTTTTTTTTACTCTGCTCTCTCACCCACACATACTACTACTGCTCAGTTTAACTTTGTCTTGTGTCCATCCTTCGTCCATCGCCATTCCATCTTGTATTGTGTGAGTAGTAACTAACCATCATCATCATCATCATCAACAGCACCACACTATATCCACACATAAAACTATATATTACATACCCATGCCACGCTACTACTCCTACTACTGCCGTCTTAATATCCCATCAGGCCCTTTCATGTAACTTTTCAGCTGCTACACTGAGAATAAAACACCATAATAATAACTATCCTTCCTATTTTTTTCCCTTCTTCAACTGGTGCTATAATATGTATGTGTACTTGCACTCACTCACAATCAGTAATCGCGCCTGATGCTCCTCTCTCTCACACACACATACACATTCTTCTTTCTATCCTCCTCATCTCATCCAATGTCTCTCTGCCGACCTGCTACATCTCATTCATTCTATTTTCTCTTTCTTCTACTACAAAAAAAGACGTATTCTGCATCAACAAAAACCGTATGTATACAATAAGAGCCTATATAAATATATGTACATATTATACGTACCTATACACACACTTCTCAAGCATTTTCCCTCTGACTGTCCGTCCGTATATCTGTGTCTGTCTGTACATTACAGATGTTGCGCTCAACAAAAGCGACAAGGAAAACTGGTGGTCCCTTTTGCCGGACACCACACACACACACACACCATGGCCACCTATAACCAACATCTTTTAGTAAAGTCGTCATCGCCATCATCATCACCATATCCTTCCAACAAACACATTGGACCACCTCTTAAAACTGATCCTACTTTATTTTTTCCCTTGAAACTAGTGGACATTATTACATACACAGAAGGAGAGATAGATGGACATTTGGCTATATATTACATACACACATGTATACAGCTTTTGTGACAAACTTGGAAAAAAAAATCTTGATATGCTGCTACAAAGCAAAATGCACATACACAAATATCCTTTGAGACAGGCAGTTAGTTAGTTATATGTACTTTCTTTCTTTCTTAACTTTCTCTCTTTATATTCTTAGCTTACTTTTTTTTACTTTACTTATTTCATTCACTCTCTCTCTCTCTCTGCTTTGGACACTAAACTGGACATAGTGGACTATAAGTATGATATGGACAGAAAATTATTATTATTATTATGTCCTGCTTTTGTATATATATTTATGTGTGTATGTGTATCCTTTTCCTTTGCTTTTATTCTTCTCTTGCTTCTTCTTCTTCTCTCTCTATTTTTCCTTCTCCTCCTGTCCTCTGTTTTTTATTTCCTGGCTTTACAAGAACAAAAAATACTACACCAACTTAAGTCCCTTTGCTGCTGCTTCCTTGCACTTCCAATCAACATTCATTTTTTCCTCTGTCTTGGATCTGGATCAAGGGATGTGATTCTTGCATCTCGGATCTCATCAGAATCAACAAATCTACTATACTACCACGACTACTTCTACCACTACTACATATTATATACCATCCAAAAAATTCTAGTTTATTTTATACCCAACAAAAAATAATAATAAATACCAACCAACACCGGCCGGACGTATGAAAAAAAAACGAGTGAAAATGCATTGCATCATGCCTCTGCTGCTGTTACTACTGCCACCACGACATCGCGTCGTTTTTCCTTCTTCTTCTTCTCTTCTTCCTTTCATTTGTCCCGCTGCCTCCTCTCTCTCTCCTGCCGCCGCCGTCTACTACAAACAAATCTTGAGTTTTGAGCAAGTAGTACAGTTGTACGCTTTTTGCACTATAATTTTCCAGTGAAAGTGAAGGCTATATATAACGACTTGTCATCCCATATATTATACACATTGTTGGATGTCTGGATACATGTCCAGAACTGTCCAGTTTTTCGAGTGTACATAAAATAATGTTATGTTTTTTTGGAGGTACAGAGAGAAAGAGCACAAATACAAAAAAAATAGTCCGTATGTATTATATTTTTTTCTTCTTCTCTTTCTCTCTCTCTCTCTTTCTCTGTTTGCTTCATATTATTGTACGTGCCATACGGTACATATTATATTTATGCTTGCTTATGCTTTTTTTTATTTCCCTCCCATTCCAGTTAAATTTGCTTTTCTCTCTTGTTCGTCTGGGTTTGTTCCTGCCAAAAAATGAGGAGCCAGCAGGTCGTATTAGAGAGCAGAGCACAAGTAGCAGTAGTCCACTAGAGAAGCAAGATCACTTTCACCCTACCATAGCCTCTATATGACTTATAGTGATCATGTTTGGTTATTACTGAAAGAGACACAAGAAAATCAGAGGAAATCAGGGACTTTAAGTGATCCCTTTCTATCCAGCACCACCCAACAAAATAAATATGTCGGCTTCAATAAGACCTCTGATGTTTACATTTATACATACATATACCATATATGTATGTATGTACATATTCGGTATACATAGGTGGTATGTCGTGCCGGCCAGGCCAATAAAGCGATGTGATAATTTCTTCCGCTTCATCATTCATTGGACACACACTCACACACAAACACAATATGCCGTGCCACTAGAGAAGCTATATGGGGACTTTGCTCTGTCACAATTCACAACACAAAATATCACACACTGTTTTCACCATCAAACCCACTCATATCACAATAACAGCATAACAGCTCAACCATACCCATTTCCCATTTCACCTCTTTCTTTTTTCTTGGAAAAAAAGCTGCATTTCTTTCCGAGTGGTTTGTATGTATATATGCATATTGTACGATAAGATATTGTATGATCCTACATTAGTAAAAATACATAACAAGCTGCTCACAAAGTCACAATCAGGAATAATGTATATGTACCCATGTATGTATATATACCTACGTATGTATTTTCTGTGACAGAGTTATTATCTAATATGCAATGTACATACAATCACGTACGTTGAAACTGAGAGAAAAAAGTATAAAAAAAGCGAAGGTGGCATGATTCTGGCCTGGTGTACAAAGCTCAAGGTTTGTAGTTCGTCATCATGGGCATCATGTCCATGTGATCTACGCACAAACTGCTGCCACTGCAGCAGGAGCAGCAGCAGCAACATCAAAACACATTCTCTCTCTCTCTCTCTCTTCTTCTCTCTCTTTTCTCATCAGTAATTACAACGAACGGCCAAGGGAATTGGTAGAGAGAAAAAAATCCCGCCTGAGGAATAATAAAAAGAGAGCGAAAGGAGAGAGAAGTACTCACTCAGACAGAAAAAAAGTATAAAGAAGAAAAATAAGTTTTGCCTTTTTTTTCTCTCTGAAGAAATATAAAAAAGAAGACTGGCTTTGCTGTTACCACCACACCAGTTTTGAGAGAGAGAGAGAGAGAAGAGGTAATGAAGAAATTGGTAGAAAGAGTCACGTCACAGTCGTAATAATTGTCAACGACCTGAACGAAACGAAGAAGCAGAGAGAAAGAAAGAAAAAAATATACGTATAAAAAGAAAGAAAAAGAAATGTTCATGCAGCTTTTGCTGGTACTGGCGTGCTGCTGTTGTAGTGGATATGACTTGACTTGACTAGATTGTTAGTTACTTTCACTGCCATGCCATCATCATCATCATCATCATTGCTTATTCTTTTTTTCTACTTCTGATGCTTGTGCTGCAAATGCAGAAAAAAAAGAAAATGTAGAAATAATAAAAGACGACTCTTTTCAAAATAATAATAATGGAATAGTAGTGAGTGTGGGCTTATAAATACATACCTACATACTTACTACTGCATAGTTTACTACTTGTGCATGTACACTCACAGTAGAGGCAGGACTAGCAAAATAGTAGTGATAATAAAATGTAGACTGGTCGACAGGTTATCATCAGCAGGTTACTCTACTATATAATGGAATATAAGGAAAAGTCATTAAATAACATTTTTTTATGCATTTTTACCCAACTCAACCAAAATAAAATAGTACTGCAACCTATAACCTCTGACTATGCTACCATCCATTATTACCCAGCTAGTTTTCTTTTCTTGATAGATTTAGAGAAAAATTGCTTAAACATTTTTTTCTCTCCTTTTTTTGTGACGAATTTGATCTGAATTATGTAAAAATGGTATGATGACAAGAAGAAGAAAAGATGGTAAAACGTATCGCATCGTTGTTGAATCTTTGTCGAATGTGAGAAATCTAAAGCGTATAATTATTTTAGATTTTTAGCATTCTATTTTGCTATTTTTTAATGGCGTTGAAAATGAAGAACGTCTGTAATCAAAGTGGATACTTGCAATAAAAAAGAGCGGATTTATTGGGCCGAGTTTGGGAAGGAGAAAATTAATGACAATTATTATTACTTAATGCTATATATAGTATAAGATATACAGTGTTTGTGTAAAAAAATAATGAAATTATTTAACAGGATGAAATGATAAAAAATATGGAGGATTTTAGACAATAAGAAAGAGGGGATGCTGAGGATGTTGTATATAAAAAGAAAAGGTAAGATTTCTTCAGCTGGATGTTTGGATTGTTTATTTTTTGGACGTGACTTCAATATACACGGCAGTAATTTTTTTTGGTTATATAACTTATTAAAAGGACACATTTTTATGTCACATTTTTGTTTTGTAGTAGGAAATTTTCAAGGATGAAGAAAGGACAAATAAAATAAAAGATTTCTTTATAAAAAAATACGTCTTTTGAATTGTTGAATAGATGAAATAAAAACCTGGCTTGAGTTTGGCTATTTTTGTTGTTTAGCTTTGTTTGTTTAGAAAAAAGGAGCGGTTCTTCTTTAATAATAATAAAAAATACCTTTTTTATATAAATAATAATAAACGAAAAAAAGAGAGGATGATAATATGAGGGGGATATGGAATGAAAATACTTTTTGGATTTATTTGACAAGAAAACCGGAGAGAGAACACAAGAGCAAAAAAAAACGCGCAAAGACTTGCTGTTGAGTTGAGTGCGTTTTGTGAAATGTTTCTTCCTTCTCTCAAGAAGAAGAAGAGAAACAAATACCTAAGTAGTTATGTGTACCATTTTTACCGGTGGTAAAAAATAAACAACTTTCAAGTC
The DNA here is from genome assembly GCA_027744095.1 of Zhuqinia jingwanae. Classification (NCBI taxonomy): domain Eukaryota; kingdom Metazoa; phylum Arthropoda; class Collembola; order Entomobryomorpha; family Paronellidae; genus Zhuqinia; species Zhuqinia jingwanae. Next base: position 15,481 of record JAHZNC010002640.1, on the reverse strand, counting down.
AACAAAACTGTTTTGGAGAAATTGGCATGCTTTTTTTCTTCATTCAAACTCATTCTGTTCAAGTTTTCATCCATTTGTGTACATGGTCACAAGAGAAGCTAAAGCCCCACTCGTTTTAGTTTTTTTTCCCCACTTTTTTATATTTATCCCAATTTACACACGCTTGTCCTACAATGAAAAATCCAAGTTAAATGAGAGTGAAAGGTTCTCCAAAATACTCACAATTTTGGAAGACAAGTAAAAAAATGTATATAAAAACGAAGAAAAAAAGGGCAATGAAATGAGAATTTCTATCTCAAGCAGACAGATATATAGGTATTCTTTTTTATACTCACTTGTGCCCACTTCCATTCACCACTCACCTTTGCATTAATTAATTTGAGAAGATTGTGTGTAACTATTTGCAAAACTATTTCCGTATTAATTACAACAAAAGAGAGAGAGAGACGAAAGTATCTCTTGGGCTAAGTAGCTAAAGAAAAGTCCAAAAGCTTCTTTCCAACTTTTTCTTGGAACAGTTTCGGGGAAAGAAGAGTATAATCTTGATTTTATCTGACATTCTACCATCCAACAACACAAAACACTTTTCAACACTTATACCCCTTGCAAGACTCCCTCTCATTCTCCTTTGTTTTTCTTTCTCTTGTTGTCTGTCAATTTGATGCTTGTATAACTATTTGCTATTGTTTAGGAAAAATATTTGGGCTTAAATTGGATCGGAATTCGAAGTTTAAAAAGGGTGATGCGGGAATGCAAGAATGAATGAGGAACACAGTTTTAATGTTACATACGCTTATCTGACTTTCCTGTCATTAATACTACTAATTAGCGAGAAAAAATCATTTCATAAAAGTAAGTACGTACAAATTTAAATGATGACAGTTAAATATTGAGCAATGAACAAAAATATGGCATTACATAATCACAGAAATTTACAAAATAGTATCACTTCAACGACAGATATTTGAATTTTTAACGCTAGGAGGGTGTACTTCAACGACAGATTTCCAATCATGAATAAATAAGAATGACTGTTTAGTGAAAGTGAGTAACAAAAAGTGTAGGTAATTACCAATTGAAAATATAAAATTTAAAAAAAATCTATTTTTATTTAAGGGTCGTCCAGATTTAGTTTACTTGGAAGGAAGGTTGACAAGTTTCGTAATATGAGAATGTTCTACGGATAATGCATCGAAAAATATATGCTTGGTAAATTTTTCCATTTTTTATATTTTTCACGTTATTTCCTTAAAGGACATGATGAAAGAATACTACTACTGCTAATACAAAGAGGCATAGACATATATATCGCCACTAAAAATGTACTTTTAACGGCACTCTTCTTCTGGTTTGGTTCTCATCTCTCTCTCTCTCTCTCTCTCTCTCTCTCTCTCTCTCTCTCATAAAAAGAAAAGAAGCCCATTCAAAGTGGATGTTAGAGAATGGAAAAGAGGCAGTTTAATGTGACGTATGGATGCCATTCCAAATTCCCTTTTGCATATAAACTAACTACTTTAAGCCCATATGGAACAATGTTATTTGTTAGCGATGATGCGGCGTTAGCGGGGTGCTCTCATCTTCACTGGCTCTGATGGTTCCTTTCCATATAGAGTATAGTGATGGTGGCGGCTGCATCTCATCTCTTCTTACTTTTCCTTTTGCTTCTGGCACTAACGCTATTATTATTATATCACCAAAAAAAAACTACCACCACCACTGTACCACCACCATCCTCATCATCATGATCATCTTCATCTTCTCATCCTTTCCAGTAAAACGTTCCCTTGTCTCCTCTTCTCTCACTTTTTTTTCTCTCTCTCTTCACTTGACTAATATACAGACATATTCTGTTGAAGAGAGAAGAAGGAAGCCTTGTGAAATGTATATGGTTTTTGAGGAGAGAAGACGAAGAAAAAGTTGGAGACAAAAACGGGACGTATTACAACATTTACTACGCATCATACAATCATCATCATCCTCGTCATGATCATCTCTGGAATCAGCAAATGACCGTCTTTTTGTCTCTCTATACTCCACTTCTAGAAGAGGAAGAAGACGGGGAAAGGGACTACTACCACTACTACACTGTGCTGATGCTGCATGAGTAATAATAATTGAAGTGCTATGTATGCAAGCAAATTACTTACGTAACTTGGCTGTATGTGTGTGTGTGTCTTGTGTAGTATATAGCTATAGCTTTCGCCCATTAAATCCATCAGGCCAGCTACTATATAAGTTTAACAGAGAAATGCGACCACTCTCTCTCTTTCTCTCTCTCTAAATATGGACGTATACCAGCACTACTTACTACAAACACATCCTCATATTATCTTCCTCAAACTCACAGGAAACAGAAAGAATAAGAGAAAGTAACTAGTGAGGGTTGTAAAGAAGATGAAGAGGAGAAGCCAAAAGTAATACAAAGTACATTACGGATGTACTTTACGTACAGAGACACACACACACACACACATGACGGTGAAGGGGACACACACACACATCCCCATCGTCGTCCTAGTTTATGAGGGACTTTGCTAGTTTTTAGCATAGAAATTTGCTTTTCTTTTTGTCTCTTTTTTTTTATTCCTCATCCCAAAACTCTCCTTCCCTCCTTTCTAATTTCACTCAAGATCCCTTGAATTCTCTTGAAAACTATACATAGGTATACATGCATAGCCTATGCTTGGTATGCTGACTTTGCTGAGAAAAGAAACAAACAAGTATTTACTTTACTTAACGTACTTGTAAAATTTACATATACGATGGATGATGATAGGTACTTGTGCATTGCCTTACTGATGGGCACTCACTAACATTTTACAATCATCATCAACACCATCACCATCATCCCCATCAGTTCAATCTTTTCTTCTTTCCGTTCACACTTCTTGATGATGATGATGGTGATGATGATACTAGAAATGGGATGAAATGAATGTCAACACCAACCAGCAATTGTACACACTCTCTACTTGCAGTTCTGTAACTACTACTGATGATGATGATGATGATGCGATGGCAAGTGTCTGATATGTATATCAAGGGCTCAACTAAAAAATATTATAAGACCCTTTTTGAATAGCGAAACAATGAGTGCCGCCACTGTTTTAACAAGAGGAACAAACTACACATACATACACACATACAAAAACAAGACAAGAAAAGATTGCAAGATGATGACGATGACGAGCAATAAGCTGCCTATAGATATACCATGTGTTGCTGTTGTGTATGTACAACAAGCAAAGTACAAAGCAATATCACATATTAAAAAACATTACTTTCTCTCCATTTTTAGTAGCAAATAATGTCACTATCTTCATATATCTATACTTGAGTTGGATGGAGATGAAGTTGGTGGTGGTGGTGATGGTAAAATAGAAAATATTTGATAGCTTTTTACACCAAAATACTATAATATCTGTTGTGTTGTTGTTGTTGTATACAGTGTGTGGGGGAAGAAAGTGTCCTACTAAAAAACACTATCAACTTGATCATCGTCATCATCAGTCCAAGTTTTTGCTGGTGTCTAGTCTGTTGTTGGTGGTGTACATGAAAAGAAGACGTAGAGAGTAATATAATATGTTAAATTGCATTATAGAACGAGCACATTACGTGATGTTTATGTCACGTTATATATATGTACGCTTGGTTGATGATAACAACACTCAACCAAAAGACAAGACAAGAAAAGCAACATCATCGCATATAAATACAGAAGCAAGCAAGAAAAAAAAGATGAGCTTTTTCCTCCTTCTTCTTCGTCTTCTACTTCTTCCTCTTATTTTTGCCGCAGTGGTTTAGATCATCAAAAGAAACAAAAAAGTTTTTTTGTTGTTGTTGTTGCTGTTGCTGATACTGTTGTCCTTTTTCTTTCCATCTTGATGATGTCCTGATGTCCACTGTTTTTTTTCTTTTTCCTATACTTTTACTTGACTTAAAGATGCTATATACTGAAGATGATGATGATGATGATGCGATGGTATGATGATGTTGACGACGACGATGATGGTGCCATTTCACTTCATCTATGCATATTAAAGCTTCTCTCTCTCTCTCGTCATAACTAACAAATAATATCACTTGTCCATTAAGCACTTTCTCTCTCTACAAGCTTTACTTACTTACTTTTACATCATATCACTTTCTCCAGCCGTTGCCTTTGCTTCTGCTGCTTCTACTGTGTAATCAACATCCCTTGGCATGTTTGTCGTTTTTTGTGTTGCTGGTGACGACGATGATGATGATGATGATGATCATAGTATGGCATATGACTACACAACTATGTATAGTTTTCTCTACTCTAAAATTCAAATAATAACTTTTTTTTTTTGAAAGCACTACTACTACCACCACCACCACCATTTTGTGTAATATATCCGGACATATTTAATACGTCTTTTTCTCAGCTCCTCCAAGCATGCATATTATATACACTGTGCACTTACTTATGACCACATTCATATGCATGTGATGTGCCATGATGATGTTATATAGTTTTTATACTTTTCTGTAGCATAGCAGCAAGCTAGTCAAAAGCAGTAGAAGTCATCATAAACTTTATCGAGAAAAAAATAAGTCCCATCTCCTCCAAAAGAGGAGAAGAAATTCCTTACCAAAATAGTAGTATGCAAACTGTGTACATGTTCGTTCGTTCTATATATTTCTTCTCACTCAAGCTAGAAAATACCGAGAAGAGAGAGAGAGAGAAAGAGAGGAAGGAGACATATTATTATTATTTTCAAAGTGTACGGCTTAAAATTGTGTTTGGTAATGCACACACACACACACACTGCACTGCTGTTGTAATAGTAGTAAAATGTAAAAAGAAGTGCAAGTTAAAAGAAGAGGAGGATAATTATTTTGCAAGTAGCAACTCTGGCAGTAACTCTCGCTGTTTTGGTGGTGGTGGTGGCGGTGGTAGTGGAGGTATGGATGGTGGCAGTTTGTTGTTTTTCTCTGAACTATTTATATCAAAATAGCATATATAATATGCTCACATTATTATTATTATTGTTACATTTAAAAGTTAACTAAACATGCTTATATATGTATATATGTATGCACACTTTTATACAGCCATACGTACCCAATAGTAATAATGTGTATAGATTTCTCTCTGGGTTGGTTTGGTTGTTTAAATGAGTATAAAATTTAAAACATTTGAACAGCAGCAGCAGCAGGGAGAAAAAAGAATAAAGGGTTGTTTGATGATAGGGAAATGGGAAAAGGCCTCAAAATAAAAAGGTAATATTATTATGTATGAAAATATATGATCGTTTCGTGCCACAAAGAAGAACAAGTGGAAAGAGAGAGAGAAAGAGTGAAAAAGTTACAATAGTGTGGGTAGTAAACCCTATTCCAAGAGTCTAAGCAGTGTAGCATTTACACATACAGAGTAGATGTACCCGTCCTCGTCGTTTTTGACTCTTCTTTATGAATCTGTAATTAAAAACTTGTACATATTTACGATAATTACTGGTGTCGGGCCCATGTGCTGCCTATGTGTGCCTGTGCTGTTTGTACAGGGAGTAGCGTACATGTGCTTTGTTGGCCTGGCATTTTCCTCGCTCCACACATTTTTATTTTTATATTTTTTTTGTTACATGATGCCAGCCACCAAAAAGTGAAGAATATGTATTCTGTGGACAAGATTGGGAGCAGAGCAGAGAGAAAAATATACTTCAACCCTTTTTCTCTTCACTTTTGTTCTCCTCCAACAACACCACCACCACCATACCACCACCGCTCGTCATCATCCTCATCATGATCATCATCACACCACACCACCACCACCACCATCGCTCTCCTCCATCAGCACAATCCAGTCATATATAAGCAGTTTTAGGCCGTTATGAGAATACGTATGATGGTTTAAAATAACCAGTCAGCAGCGACACACACACACACACACACATACATGCATGCCGGGTTTTCTTTCTCACTTCAACCAGTCGTCACATTAGTACACTAAAAACGGGAGGAAAAAGGGAGCAGGGAAAAAGCAATAAGATGAAGGCATGCATCACAAAACTACCACCACCTTCACCAGTCAACCGACAAGCATTTCAGTTCAGCATCACACTTTCAACTTTTTGCTTTGTGCTGCATCAGTATTAGCGCATTATAAAAGGCATCAGTTTTATTTTGCCAAACCACCACCACCACCACCACCATCACCAACCACTTATTTTACTTTTTTATACAATTTTGGGGAAAATTTTATATATGCATTATGTCCGAGACGTGTTGTTACTGCTAAATCTCTCCCTCTGTAACAGCAGCAGGGGCAGCAGTTATTAGTCTATTGTATGTATGATGGCTATAATAATATGTACGTAACTGCCTACATTACAAATTACATATTATACTTTTTTATAAAAAAATACTTTTGCTTCAGTCAAAAACAAACTGACAAAATGCAAAACGAGCAATAATAATAACAGTTGCTGGAATATGAAATGTGGCAGTCAAAAAATATAAATTTAAGTACATCTCTCTGTATGCATGTATGTATATCTCATTTTTATAAAATACAATATTATCCCACATTATTAACTTTATTGCGTTTATTGGCTATTTCACGCATAAAATATATGGTTATGTTTTTTGTCTGTCTTTTTTTATCTTAATATCTTGTCGCTTTTTCGTCTGCTACCAAAATAAAATCATATATTTTTGTATTCTCTGGAGTAGTACAAGCCACAAGCACTTGGTTTTCCATTTAAAATATAAAATGCCACGTGGTAGTGGTGGAAATGGTTTGACTTCATGTCGCTTTTGTGCTTATACATTACTTTGAGGTGAAAAAAAGAAAAAAAAGATGAGACAAATAATAATGTAGGGAAAAAATACTCAACTTTTGCTGTCCTCATAATATGTACATTATGTACTCATTTGTATACTTCATGAGTATACGTTGTGGTCAAGAGAAATAACAGTGAAAGGGAAAGTGAAAAAAAGTAAATATCAACTTTGTATACAGTTTTTAGATTTTTAGACCATATTATTATCCAATTCTTCCATGATGGCACACTATATGCCTTGTGCACTGTAGTAGTAGTGTGTTGTGTTGTGTTTATATATACTTTTGTTAGCTTTATATTGTGGGGGGACCAACACACTACTCAGAAAAACTACTTTTAGCGAAAGATGGTCATCTAAATCTCCTTGATTCACATTAATTGGTATAATTCTGCCCACCACCGCCACTATATACAAAACGGCAAGACTTTTCATCCGACGACTACGACTACTACTGCTGTTGCTTTAGCATTTTCCACGTTTATTATTTGGATCCCTGTGTATACTAAACCGCCACTGTTTTTATATACTATGACTAGCATGTTGGATTATAGAATTTACGATTGGTTTTTGTGTTTTTAGAGTTGTTTGCTTTTTAGTCAGTTATCTTGCTCGTTATTTGTGTTGATTACACCCTGAGAGAAAGAGAGAGAGAGGGACTCTCTCTGAAAAGTTTTTTTTTTATAGTGGCAATGCTATACATACCACTACTGCTGCTGCTTGAGTTGAGAGAGCCGCTGCTCATTTTCCATTTTATATGGATTAGGACGATATTGATGATGCTTTAAATGAGCTTTTCTGCATAATTTTGTGAAAAAGCTGTTGGTTTAGTTTTTCATGAAAGTGCGACGACGACGACATCACTTTTTAGTTATAAGTGCTTGTTACTCTGTGCTATATGCCCCTCTTTAGCTGCTACACGTAACGCTACTGTGTTGTGTGTTTGATTATGAATTTATGTGTGACTGATATTAAAAGAAACAAAATATCTTCCACTACCACCACCAACACCACCACCACCAATGCTACCACCACCCCAACGACATGTATTTTCCTTTGATTGTGTGAGTTGAGTCTGATGTTCAAAATTTTCCGTGGAGCATCTCATCTCAACCGGAAATCGTTCAGGGATCTGATGAGGCTGACTATGTTTTAGCTACTTGTGTTGCTGTTTAGTAGAGGAGAAAATAGAATAAATATAAAGTTTTTGTACTAAAAAACAAGCATTTTATAAAACATAAGTGGCATCATGGCATCGGATGAGAAACAAACCAAGAAAAACTTGTTTCGAGGAGACAAGAAGAAGAGCAAAAGAGGACACAACACAAGACACAATTTAACGAAAGGAAAGTGATAGGTTTTTGTTTCCTCTTCACTTTCTCTCTCTCTCTCTCTCTCTGGTTTGCTGAGTCAGGCAAAACTTAAGTAGTGTGTATATACCTATATAACAGAAAAACCAAAAAACGAGAGAGAAAGAAAGAGAGTAAAACAAGAGAGGAAGATGTGATACGACACCAGAATTGAAATCCGGTTTTTATACCAAAAAACTTGGTAGAGTATTTATCTGTTTTACCCGCGTTCTAGTAGTAGTCCAACAACACCGCCATGTAACCACCACCACCACCACGACCGCCATAGCCATCACTTGCCCTTCTTTTGCTCTTCCAACAAAATTGCCACCTTTTACCTGACTTAACTACATATATGTACTTGTAAGGCTGTAAAATACTTTTTATGGAAAGACACACGAGGACATGAGACAAGACAGCAAAAGAAATAAGTGGCAGTTTTTGTTGGTTGTTGTCTCTCTGTCCCTCTCCTTCTTTCTCTCCCCCTCTCTCTGCTGCGACTTTCTTTTGGATTGTTTATAATATGCCTACCTACAAGAAGTGAAAAGGACAAGCGTGTAAAAAGAAATAAACAGAGTAGAAGACAAGGGAAAACTTCGTCACACAAGTGTACAGATTGCAGGTGTTGTTGTTGTTATTTACGTTATTTGTTGTTTTTCCCCGGGAAAAGGAGCAAATGTTTTATAGGAAGGAAAACAAGCATGCACTTTTTTTCTACAATGAATTTTAAACCTGAGTAGTACGTAGTAGGTAGATACACATACATACATTGACTTGGACCCTTTTTGCCCTGATTTTCTCGCTACATACTTTGATGATAAACACTCCAAAAGAATAACAAGAGAAAAAGATAGACGAACAACGCGCGGCAGACTCAGCCACCCAGACCACATCACTGACGTGAGCATGTACACATTTTATGTGTAATATGCTACATGTGTGTGGTCCGCACCCACCCAACAACAACAACAACCCTTTTCCCGAGTATATAATAATAATATGTTGTTGTTGTTATGTGTCTAAAGTGGAAAATTTTAAGAAGAAGAAAAAGTGATGTGTGTGCGATGCATGGGCATGTTTTTTCTGTATAAGCAATTCTTGTGTCATGCCATACCCTGGCACCACCGCCAAGACCACTCGATATCAAGTAGAAAAGTAAGAAACTTAGGGAAATACAAATCAGGAACTTTTCCAATTAATGTCAGCTCACGTTTATTATATATACTCAACCATAGATTTTAAGACGGGAGGAGAGAGAGAGAGAGAGAAGAAGAAGAAGGAAAACAAGGAGTGGTGGTGGTGGTGGTGGTGGAGGAAGGAAGAGTTGTGGAGTGAAGTAGCAAGCTAGAGAGAGAGAGAGAGATTGGTGGTTAAAAGAGAAAGAGATACCAACATGACCATGATGATGCATACGTAAGTTGTAAGCATAAAAGAAAAATACAAGACAATACAAAAACGTAAGTAGTATAAAAGTAGTTGGGATGGTAGTAAAAACAGTCATGAAATGAGTGGGAGAGAGAGAGACGAGATAGGTTTTTTCCTATTTACTATACAATAAGCTACTACACACAAGGTAGAAGAAGAAGTAGTAGTAGTCGTCACAATTTTAAAGTTGAGTTGGATGAGAACGATATGAAAAGAGAAGGTGGTTGTGATGGTGGTGGTGCATGGATGATGAAAAGAAGAAAGTAGATAGATATACATACACACACAGAGCTTTTCAAGACATTTTTCCCTTGGTTTTTAATGGGGCTTCCTCTCATCGGATGCCACTTTTCCTGGAGAGTGATAGTGATGATGGTCTCTGGTAGTAGATATGAGTGGATAAGAGTTACTTATCATATCAACTTCAGGAGAAAAAAAAACTTATTTGCTAGTGCTGCTGCTGCTGCTGTTGGCTTGCTTCTTCTTGCTCATTGCATGATTCTTTTGCGTATGAAAATGGCATAATAATAATAATAATGCATACATGAGCAGAGAAGAGATGAGAAAGGTGCTTTTCTAGAGAAGAAAAAGAATGTGTTTTATTCCATATTATTTACTGGGATAATATCCTGTGTGCTTTAAAACTATGTAGTTTGCTGGACCAGAGTAGTTTTTACTCTCTAATACTTGAGGCTGAGTTGTTTTTTTAGGGGAAAGGTAGATAGGTAGGTAGCACATTGGTATTTATAACGTCGTCATTATCCTGTCTAGTTTTTTCCTCAGTTTTCTGTCTTCCTGATAGAGACATTATTATGAAGACTGGGATGAAATACAGCGGGCATTTGTTGAAAAATAGATAGGATGGCGACAGCAATCGCCATATCATATTGTAGCTTTTATGTTAACCAACAGAAGAAATGTTTTTTCTTTGGGAAAAGGAATATTAAAGCCCAAAATATGCATGTAGATAGGGAAGCACAATAAGTAATAAGCTGCTTTTTCTAGCCTTGCCTTGCTTTAAAAGTTTCACACATGTAAATATACAGAGAATGTACAATAATGCATCCTCCTGCTGCTGCTGAAGTATTTAAATGTAATGAGCGCGTGTTTTTACTTACATGTGGATTTATAAAACTAGAAAAGGAAATATTAAGGTCAGAGAGAGAGATATTAGGATTTGTGCCGGATTAAAAATAATGAGATTTGTAAAACTGGGAAATGGAAACAAATGGGATGAGTACAAGTTATCGAGAAAATTTTAATGAAAAAAGAAGCTTTTTAATAATAGCATAACTCCCAAAATGTAATTTGAAGTAAGTGAATTGTTTTTTGTTCTATTAAAATAATATGATATTGTTGTTGTGTAGGTATGCGATTTCACTAAGAATTTCATCACTCACCATTTAACTTTCAATTTATCTGCTCATGTGATATGTATTAGAAGCAAATATGATATGAGCGGCTTTTATCTAACTTTTTTTAAACGAATTGAATGATTTTGATTAAGTAACCCAAAAATCAAAAAAATTTGACAATGTCCATAAAGGAAGAAAAAAGCACTTCAATTAAACTATGATTGGACCGATAATGTGTTAGTGTAAAATATTCCTTAAGCAAAACCCACCACATTACAATATTATGTCATAATTACCACAGGAGTAAAACTTGTTTAATATTCAACAAATAACAAATCACAGTTAATTTTGAACCTACTAACAGGAATAATATAAAAAGTACTACTAAATAGCAGCAGCAAGTTATAGCGCTGATGATATCTTGATTATCTTTTTTCGAGGTAAAACCTTTTTTTTCTGTTTTTTTTTTTGCTCATGAAAAAAGATTTGTATTAATATCATTCATTTGTCATCCAATATTATTTCCTGTAGAGAGAGAGAGAGAGAGAGAGAGCACTAACCTAATGATGATTGAAAATAATGAGATGGAGATGAAGATGTGTGCTAACGCGAGAGACCAAAACATGTACAGTGGAATAATGCACAGCATCACACCACCCTGCCTTGCAAATGGTATCATTATTATTATCAAGCAACCGCAAAAGCAAACTCATTTAGCTCTTCACATTATTCACTGTGTGAAATGCGATTAAAAACTTTACTTGCTTAACTTTACTCTGTATTTTTTCTGCTTCATAATCATAAACAATTTTTTTTAGTTGCTCATTTACTTATATGAAAATAGACGAGAAAAAAGCATGAAAGGGAAAGTGTGAAAAAAAGCCAAGTTATCATAATCAGTTTTTTTTTTGACATGGACTCGTATTCAAAAAAAACCGCCGCTTTACTGCAAGTTTCAAGCTTATATACTATGAAATAACTACACACACACATTTTCTATTAAGTCCGATAATGAGGATTGAGTGCAGAGATGTAAATGAGTCCACCACCGGAGAAGATGAGATGTTATGGCGTAGTGGTAAGTAAATTCATTCATAAAAATAATCATCTTTTTTCCCTGATGCTTTTACTACTGAGGCACCGGCCGAGGTTCTGTAGTCTGTTCATTTTTGTGTTTGGTGAAAACTAGACAATATGAGTATTCGTCAGATTTGTTTTAATTATTCCAGTTAAAATGAACTGATGAAGTTAAAATAAAGGTGGAGATTTTTGTCTTCATTAAAAATAAAAATATATCAGCAAATTAACACAGTATATTATAATATAAAACACAATGCAAATAAGCTGGTAAGTAAACAAGGCAAATATAGTAAATCAAATTATTAATTTTTACTTTTTTTTATTATTATAATTATATTATAATATAAAACACAATGCAAATAAGCTGGTAAGTAAACAAGGCAAATATAGTAAATCAAATTATTAATTTTTATTTTTATTATTATTATAAATAGGGGTTGAAATTCCTTTGCGGCTGTTGCTGCTTTGGGGGTGTAATGTTGCTTGTGGTGATGGTGGTGGTGAAATCATTTTGTATATATGGAAAGAAATGGAGGGTTGAATGTTGATGTCGAGGTGTTGAAGGCATTTGTAACCCTGTCAAGTGAATAAAAGGAAGAAAAAGGACAGGATCATCATCATCACCATCAAAGTAGACATTGACAAAAGACGAGTGAGGAGAAGGGCTGTTGCTGCTGCTGCTGCTGGTAGTGATGATGATGATGCTCTCTTTCATAGAGTTGTGCTGGTTGAAGAGTTCTTTGTGATGATGATGATGATCCCAGCAGAAAATGCTTAAGCTCAACTCAGACTCAGGCACAACACAGAGAGAGCTGTGTGTGTGTGCGTGGAGAAAATTCAAGCTCCACTACACCACCACCACCTCCAACATCGGGTCTCTATCAAAAGTGGTTTTTCTGCCTTGTTGCATGCTCTCTACCAGAATAATAGAAGTTTTTCCTTGTCTCTTTCCTCTTAAAAAGTAAGTTTACTGTTAAATGTAGATATGCTTAAGCTTTATTCCGTCTTTACTACCTTTAATTTCTCTACCCCTCACTTGCATGCTCTCTATCAGAATAATAGAAGTTTTTCCTTGTCTCTTTCCTCTTAAAAAGTAAGTTTACTGTTAAATGTAGATATGCTTAAGCTTTATTCCGTCTTTACTACCTTTAATTTCTCTACCCCTCACCCTTTCTCCAGATTGCCAAAAGGAAAGCCACAGCAAATGTTTGAAATTTTTCATTCGTTTTTCTTTTATTACGGTTTATTCAGAAGAATGGATACGACAAAAGAAAAAATGAGCTATGAAGAATAAGGTAACAAGGCATAGCAATCAATGTGTATGCATACTTTGTACAATCTATTTTAATCTTTCAGCTTTCATTTTGTATGTTTTCGTGTCATCTTATTGTCCTTTCTTCTGTGCTGTCATTATCACCTACCGCCGAGTTGGAACGAAGAAGAAGTGTATACTAGGTATGTACATAATGTATATATATGGTGATGATGACAAATGATCGGTGTTTTGATAGTGCGTTTTGGTAGAAATAACAAATGATCTGTGTAAAAATCAGAATTTTTTTCTATTTCGTGGTGACAGGCGTGAACCAAAGTGGAAGACATTCCTAAATCCGCATATTACTCTTTTGTTAATCAACCAAAACTTGAAGTGTAAAATGTCTTGATTTTTTTAGCTGAAGATTACAATTTTTCCAGTTCGTTTATTACACGGCATTCAATGTTGCTTTCGCTTTTACCCTTTTTGAATAAAAAACTCTTATAGGTAAGTACGATAATATATATAGCGGCAAAATATATGTGACCATTTTTTGAAATATTTACAAAAATCATATCTATTGAATGTCATATTCTCTCACCAATAATTCAACTGTCTTTCTTTTAGATGAACATTATTTTCTTTTATGTATTCATTCTCATTTTTGTTTTGCATCGTTTTTTTCTTATCTATTATCCTCTTTTTTCTTTATAATTTATGAAAAGTCGAAATAGACGAGCGTTCTTTGGTAGTAAAGCAAAAAATGTCCTAATATGTATTTTATCATGCAATAATAATTTCTCGTTAGCTTTTTCCCGCTTGTGACAAAAAAGATGGGGATGAAGATGAAATGCTTTAAATTGTGGGGGTTTTAAAAGGTATTTTTGTTTCCATTCTTCTTAAAAAATTGCAGCTGCCACACAGACTTTTACTCTGTGCTGACGAAAGAAAAATAATGACGGTCGGTTGTTTTTTTTGCGGTGCTTCAGAGAAAAAATGGGCTGAGCATCAGGTACTTGTACATAGACACACAAACATGTACATTTTTCCTTGTCTTTGTAATAAAAACATAGCCCATCGAAAAAAAACATTTTTTTAAAGAAAATATAATGCCTTCTTTCTATTATTTTTTTGTCTACCTCTCTGCTACTTTGTGTGTATATCCATTAAAATATTGCCATTGCCACTTTTTCCGCCTGTGTAACTGTCCATTTTAGTGAAGGCAATAGATAACATTCGAACCAACATTTTTTTAAAGCTTCACCGGTCTACTCTGGTGTCGTCGCTTGTCCTTTTTTTCCCGTTCACCAAAACAAAAAAGAAGTACAAATATACGTACATAGATACAAAAAAAAACAATGCATTCTCTCAACTTTTTTTTTCTTTAGCCAAAGCTCCATATATTTTCACTTGAGAGAGATGAGGAGATGATGCTATTTATACTAACACAACTTTTCAATGTACATTTGTGCTCATCCCTCTTCCCTTTTTTTCTATTTGAAACGCATTTTTTTCTTGGTAGTTGAGTGTGTGTGTGTGTATGTGTATGTGGACAAGCACACTCAAAGCTATTTGATATCTATTTATTACCATACCATGGCCAAGCGGACAGCAGAGCAACAATAACACAGCACAGCACCCAACCAGGTTTTCTCTCTAAAAAAAATGTCGCTTTCTCTTCTTTATGCTCCTTTGGCGCTGCCACCACTTTAACAGGAACAAACCAGCTTTCATGGGCATCTTTCACTGTTGAGGAGGAACATGTTAATATTCCCAATGGGAGTATTGAAGACTCATAGATCAAGATCTGTTTGGGTGTTTTAAAAGAAATATACTTGTTGGTGAATGAGAAAAAAAACCAAATGAAGATTCACTGACATTGGCTCTTTATTTTAGAGCGACGAAAGAAGGAATTTTTTTAGAGACAACACAATACAAGTCTACAAAAACCATCCTATCTACAAAATGTACCTCTACAAAACTATATACGTATGTATATACTTAATGTATTATACTTATGTATCATATATTTTTTATTAGAATTTTACAAACCAAAAAAGACAACGCAACGGTGGACATGGGACATGTAGTACTCCACCAACAACAAAAAAATCAGAGAAAACGAAGAAAAAAGGCATCTTCATCTTTTTCCTCCTTTTTTTGCCTTTACCAGGATCTCGCCTCGGCAGCGGAAGGAAGCTCCTGTCGAAATA
>JAHZNC010002639.1:0-13299 GCA_027744095.1 Zhuqinia jingwanae | reverse complement strand
GAGTAGGGATTTTATGCTACTACACTTACACATCATAATATCTGTCGTGGCACCACAAAGTGCAACAAATCTCAGTCGCAATCTTGCCTAAAAAGAACCATGACGTAATGGGAAACCCGATGTCCGATAAAAATAAGTGGACTCTTGAGACATTATTCATTATTATTCTTGTTTGGTTCAGAGTATACTACTCTTTTCGTAGAATTGCTTCTTTTAATAATAATACTCATTATACCTAATATTCTATAGATATTGCAAGATATTCTGGGAATAAATGTTTAGTTCCACTTTTGATCTTTAAAAAAGAACGTCATAGTTTACTTTCACCTTTTCCTCCATATCCTCCATTCATGAAAGTGCCACTGCCACTTCAAGACCACTATAGAAGTTGAGATGATGCTGTATTTAATCTTAACGACATTCCATTCATACCATCCAACTTTCTTCTACTTTTTCCCTTGTAATTTATAGACATAAGTTTTCGTTCCGTGCTTTTCTTCAAGAGGACATTTTGGAGGGATGCAGCTGTTGTATCAACAAACAAAATTTTTAGTTGAGTGAGATAGGTATGCTCATTTTTATACGCATTATTGTACTTAAGGTTTTGGTGCCAAATGGAAAGGGGATGTCGCGTCTTTGTAGTTGTGTGATCGGGCGATGCATATTTTCCCCATCTTCCAAGTAGTAGCGGTTTATTTTTCCGACTTTTCTTGTCGGATACCTACATAAATAATACTACACAGACGAAGACAGTAAGGTACTCTCACGTCCTCAAAAAGAGTAGATTTCGTTTGGGATGATATAGTAGCTACTTTTTATATATTTTTTGCTCGCCGTCCCTGAAGATTATAATGGCAGGAAGAAGAGAGGGGTAAAAATATTCTCTACTGCATCTATACCATACCTATTCCATTGTACGTGGCGCCTCAAAACATGTATAGACAATGTAGCCGTCAAGAACTTACATTGCCCAAATGTGCAAAAATATATTGTTTGAATCATTATTTATTGCAGAAATATGTATTAGCACAAAAGTATACACTGTACTTGAATCAGTTTTGTGTGGGCGGACAAAGTCGACTTGCACAATTTTACGACTAATGTGGTATGTATGTAACAGAAAGATCAATGATGTTGTAATAACGCGATGAGTGACGTGAAGCATCCCGGCATTTGTGAACCACCTTTTTCCTTGAGTGCATGTTGCTGCGGGGAGTTCATACGTGTGTAACTCGGGTCATTTATAAGATTTTCGTGTCAGTCTTTACACCCGTCCGCCATTGTACTAACTTCAACATCGGCATACTTAATACTTACATCAAAAGACTAAGAGACAAAAGGGCTATTCATTTTCAACCACATTACCCCATGGCACTCTTGGGATTGTTGGCATGCATGGGCACATACGATGTAGACGATTAATATAGACTTGCAACCTAGCACACTCCTTACTTGCAGCGTTGGTGTCGTTTATTTCAAGGTTTGGTAGTGTAGAAAATGTAGAAGAAATGCATGGATTATACAATGAATGATATAATACACAAATTCTCACTGCACCGAAAATTTATACACTTGTAAACAAATCTGAACTACTTGTAAACAAGTCATGATTTCACTCTAAGCTAGCAACTTAAAAAGTTGTTGATATCTCTGAAGATTTGAGTGTGGTTGGATAAAGAAAACTTGTGCCGTATTTCTTCATGAACCCTAATTTAACGTTCATTTCCTACATGCATAACTTGAAAATTGAGATTTGTGTTGTGAGAGTGGATGTAATAAGGGTGATGAGATATGAGTGATGATGCTGAAGGAACAAGGGATTCATTCCTGTCTGACAAATATGTAAGTATATCAAAATAGAAAAAGGAAATGCATAAAAATTCATGTTTTTGTGGATTATAGTTTATAATATTTTTTCGAGTGTATATGTATTGTATTATGTGTAAGCATATTATGTATAGTATTAAGGAAGTTAAAATGTATACACATATAAATTTTTTCAACCTCGCATTATATTTCCATTCCATACTACTCAGTTTTGCATGTTGATGATGAAAGAAAGCAAAAAGAAAATCCAAAAAACTGGCAAAAATGCAACAACATTTTGTACCTCACTTGATGTTCACTGTGTTGATGTACATTTTTTATGAATGACAAATCAAGGTGACACATTGCTACGTGTTTATTTTATGGATATTCACACTTTAAAATAAAGTATAGAAACAGAAATAAAAGTCACGTGAAAAGAAAAGGAGTTAGGAGAAAAAATGGGACAGAGAAAGAAAACTCGATTTTCTTTGCAATCAACTACGGAAGTAAACTGTGTGCAAGCAAAGCAATCAATAGTAAATACGACATACATTCAAGAACAAATGTAATGTACATGCATTTTCTTCAAAATTCGTAAATAAGCTTTGAAGAATGAAATAAACAAATTTCTTTTTCTCTCTCGTCAAAATTTCCAAACAACATGAGGCAGAGATGAACTCCCTTCCGAATGAAGGATCTAAAGATTTAAAATTCAAAGCACTTTTTATCTTTGATGATACGTATTTTTAGTTTACTCACATGCCAGCGATCACAGCTATGTACCTACTTACTTGCCTTTTACCTAAAAGATGAGAGATTAGTCGTTGTATTTTGTTCTAAATATTGCACCGCCCACTATGCTGTTATTGGCTAGCATAAAGGCCAAATACAAAATTGGCGGCAAGAATGATTGCAAACAATAACAACAATCTAATATTTTTATATTATGTAAACTTTATTCCGTCATATGGTTTTCAAAAAAGACTCATTTGATTAGTTTTTATAGTATTTAACATTAAACTAACATGAATGAATTTATAATTAACTTCAAAAATAATCTTGCAATAGACATAAAGTACTACTACTGGTTTCTCATATCTCGTCTTGTTTGGTCCCACGATTTCGACTTTTTAACAGTTTCGTTTTTGTCTTTAACAATCCTATATACCTTTGATCGAATGAAATAATTCAACATATCTATTTTATGAGACCTACAATCTTCCGATAGCCACTTTGAAATCATATCGTCTGCTTGATATTGCTTCAAAATACCAGATGCAATTTCAGTGCCATCTTCCTTTAATGTGACTTGAGTGAATTCGTCAAATGTTTTATTAAGATGTTTAAAAATATGTGCGGTTTCAGGACTCAAAGTGGCCAATGATTTACCGGCTTCGTCTTGTTTAAATTCAACTAAGCCACTTTTCTTACTGTTATACGTAAGCATTTTTGCACACGTGTCACATTCAAATTTTCTACAAATAGCTAACACACATGCAGGTCCAAAATATGACATAGTAGACTCTTCTTGCTCGTTTCCAAGTTTCAAACGACGAGTGGATCGTTTACCATAAAATGGGGCAGTTATTTTGAAGGCTTGACTACATTGTATTACGTTTTGACTTGTAACTATGTCTGCTTTGTCTAATTGGGGAGCCCTAGTAACACGATCCAACAAAAACGAAATTTTGTCGCACGTTGCTTCTGTATTCCCGTTTAATGGATTCCGAAGAAGCTTGGCTAAAAAAAGATATTTGAAACTTTGTCTGAACTGCGATGCAGTTGGATTTAGACAGTTGCCCCCTCTCATTCTTATTAAACCAAAAAAATGCTCCAAGCAATCCTGTTGTAATTGACGAGTATAAACATAACTATAGCCTTCCCGTTTTAAGTCATTACATAAACTTTTAATTCCGTTAACTGACAATTTAAGTCCATGAAGAAACCCTGGAGTTTGGTGAGGATATTTAGGAATCTCAACTTCTTTCAAGTAACTCAAATGGTCATCTAATCGTGAAATGTTAGTGTATAAATTTTTAGCTAATCGAGCAGGTTTATCATTGGTGAATTTAGAAATATTGAGTATGTCGAAAAGGTCATCTATAACTTTAATAAAATAAGCAGTGTGCTTTGCTTCGGGTTTCATTATGGCGGAATTAGTCATTGTCATAATACCGGCATAAACAGCACCGCTCAGTACTTGTGTCGCGAGTTTTACTTTCATTTTTGAATAGTCTTTTGGAAATATGTGTCCAAACGTTAGCTTTGGGGCCATTCTGATCGTCAGTCGTCTGTCCTTGTTAAAAAAGTTTGTGATATGAAGCCAGCGTATTTTGTTTGTAACCCACCTATTTCCTATCTTTTTTTTAATTACAAAATCATACTTCATTAAATTGTTTCTCACCAATTTGATTAAATGAGGGGTATCATGTATAAAATACACTTTTTTGTCTCCAAAGTTACAGTATGGATTTTCTTCTGTAACATTCCAGGCTTTAAACAATGCTTGATTAGTAAAAGCCATGTCGCAAATACACATTCGAACATTTAAACCAATTTCATACAACTTCTGCAAGTTTTCCTGAACTAATTGAGCTAAGTCTTCTGTCTTGGTGTTGTTATTTGAAAAATAATAAGATACTGGAAACTTCCATTTAGAATTTATTCCCTGAACCATAAATACTAGTGCTTCATTGGCGGATTCTAATCGTCGTCCTATGCTACTTCCGAAATCGACCACTCCTTCGAGTTTATCAGTTGACCTGTTATATTGAATTAACTCTTTTATGTGCATTTCGTCCCACACCAAAATGCAATCTTTGTCACGGGGGTCAAATGAATCAATTATAAGTTTGATAGCTTGCAGAAGCTCAAAACTTATTCCTGGTGGAAAATTAAAATCCTTCACCCACTCGTCCAATGTGCGTTTACAGGGTAGCATCAAACCAATGGATTCTAGATAGCTAATGTTTTAAAAATGAAGTATTTAAGTTCATTTGCATTTGAAGCATACAAAAATTTCTGTCAATCTAGCGCTTACCGGTATCCATTTCTTCCACATGAATAGAAAATTGAAAGTGCCATGCTTTTCTCAAAACTGGAGTACCTAGTTTCTTTTTTCTTGTAGCGATCGATTTGTCCCTTGATGAATCCATAGAACGTGGGATTACTCATCAGTATTTTTTTCAAATCCACCATTTTTCTTTCACGTTTGTGAGAACGTTTTACTGTTTGTTTCAGCTTTTGAATTTTTTGTTTGCATATAGCGTGTAGTGATCTATCGACAAATTTTAATTTTATAATTCAAATTTAAATAAATCGACTTAATGAAATAATACATAAGTCAAAATCAAATACTTCGGATATGTGCACCTTAGCTTTAAGTTGATCCCTGGATGCATCTGTTCCTCAATATGAGCTTCTTGTTTGCCAACAGCAACTGGATAATGAACTTCCGGAAGAAAGCTACCATAATGAATCATAACATGAATCAAAACTTTATTGTTACATAAATTAGAATAAGCCTAATAAACGATTACTACCATGAAGCTTGTTGTGAAGTCTCAAGTGTGTTGTGCACAGAATTGCTTGATTGAATAGTTAAGGGCATTCCTCCGGCCGATATTTTTACCTCAATTGGTTTAGCAATGCTTTACAAATTTTTAAATTTTACTTATTAAATTGGAGTTAATTTTTAATCAAACAGTTAAAATATTAACTGTTTTGGTTTACGTGCTACATATTTTCGATGACAATATATATTCAAATAAAGCTTACGTTGGTTTTGGAAGAATATTTGCATAATTTACGCTGAGTGGAGTGAGTGGAGTTTTGTGACATTTAACCACTATGTCTCGAGTAGGAATTACGTTTCTTTTCAAACGTGTACGAACCAATTGGTTTTTTTGAAAGTGAAGCTCACATACCTTTGAACGTGCGTTGATTGAAGATACTTCAAGTGCCTCCATCCATGATAATCTCCTTTCCGGTGATTTTGGAAACGCGAATAATGTTCTCTGGTTTTCCGAGTCAAATCCACAGATAACACAAATACTGTGTTCACTTTTATATTTATGAGGCATATTAACTACTGGTGGATAGCTTCAATCGACTTATTTTACACAAGGTCTTAATTAAAGTATTTTTTTAAATTATTGAACTTAATTGAAAGAAATATGTAATAATTGTGAGAATCATTCAGGGAATAGGTGTACGTCATATGGGATTGTCAGTTACTTTATGTAGAAAATGTTTATGTAAGTAATAGCAAATACCTTGCACATACTTGAGCTATGCATGTCAGTTCATAAGAAAGGCTTTGTTCTCTTGCATGCTATTGGTCAATTCTTAATGCGCGTCGGCGTGACGTCACTTGTAGCTGTAATTTGCTTATTGGATGCTCTTGTATACCAAAGTGGTTTATTGGTCGCTCATTCGAGCTTCTCTAAACAAAATACAACGACTAATCTCTCATCTTTTAGGTAAAAGGCAAGTAAGTAGGTACATAGCTGTGATCGCTGGAATGATGGTGACAGATAGGCATTCGTTTAACATCCTTGTAAATAAAAAGACGTACATCTTTTCAAGTCCCAAGAATCTGTGTGCTTTGCTATCGTAATATTTTTTATGCATTCGTTTTTTTTTGATTCGCATCTTTTTTTAAAAACTATTTGCAAGTAGCTATTACACACTTTTTGCAATAACGAACCGCACCACATAGGAGACGAATCTGGAACAATTTTGTGAATGTCGTTGTCCAGGAAAACCAAGCAATCAAGGGAACGGTAAAACATAACAAACTAACAACACCATTCCGTGAACCCATTTTACCGTTGCCGCAGGACAAGCTGCAGTTACGTATGTACATACTTTTCGGAGATTATTAGAATGGGGTATGATTGGTGGGGTAGTGCTAGTTACCCAGACCGTAATATGAAAGATTAACCATTAATAACACCTCACACTCCCCTGCAAATGAGATGAATTTGACTGAAAATTTGCTCATTTATTTATTAAATCCAAACAGTAGTAATATCATTAGCCGTTATGGTATGGCTCATTCTCCGTGACTCAATTTAACTCTGAGTTTTGATTACGTAAGCCACTTTTCCGCGATCTAAAAGGGTTTTTACATAGGCTAATACAACGGGATTTCCTCTATCCCTGGTTAAGCTGTGATTTGGAAGATTATGATGGCATTTGAAGATAAGATTCTAAGAAATGCACATTGCACACGTGGCTGAGGATGACCCGAATTATTTTATTTAATTTCTTTATTGCAAACTCTGATCAATTATGATTATATTTTTGGCCTTGAAAGTCACTGAATTTTGTTGTTATTATGTAACTCAAATATGCTCAGTGTCAGTTGATTAATTGGGCAACTGATAAGTCATGTTGACTAAATTGAACTTTAATACAGGCATTTATATATATGTCAAAAAAAGATTCCCACTTCGAAGGATAAGTGATCACTGTCAAAATTAAATGTTAACGTCGTTGACAATTCATCAATCAATAACTTGATTGATGGACTACTGTCTTGTTTTGATTTGGAATGATGTTTTCTAAAGAAGTGACGAAATGATAAGCATGATAATCGGGAACGAGATTACATTTTTGGCAGATATATCTCTGTATCTGCCTAGGCCTCTAGTTTGAAATTAACAATGATTGGATAAAAAGAAGGCATTGCATTGGGACTGCTTCAATTGCCAACAAGATGAGGTGCAGACTATTAGCTTTCTCGTCACTCTTCTGCCTATCAGCTCTGTTGCTGCCCTCCCCCGGAGCAGCGCAGGGGTACGGATGTGAGGCCGACATTGAAAACAGTCGCAAACGAGACTGTTTTCCAGGTGAGGGCTCCACCGAAGAGTCGTGTCGCGCCAGGAACTGCGTTTGGTGTCCAGAAGGGGACGACGGCGTTGGTGATGTCCCTTGGTGTTTCATTCACGAGGGTGGGGATGTATCCAGTACGACATCTGGACCTCTGCCCGGATTCGGCTGCGATGACGGTTACCTTCCTGACGATGAGCGGGTAGATTGTGCTCCAGGTGAAGATACAAATGAAGTCCTTTGTCGGAATAAGAACTGCACTTGGTGTCCCGCTGAAGAAGGTGGAAATACCCCTTGGTGCTACGTTCCTGGCGCACCCACCCCAGGTGGATATTACATGGTCGGAGAACCCATTCAGATTACCAATGGAATGAGGTAAGTTATAACTTATAACCACACCGCAGTTCAAGGTTACCGAATGATACGTCAGTCTGAGGATGATAAATGCTTGTTAATTCCACAATTGATAATAATAATAATAAGTGTTTACTTCACAACAGAGTAAACTTGATCAAAGCTGTAATGAACGAGACTTTCACATTTGCACGTGCATCCACCAAAGCGTGGGATGGTGAGGCAGAGACGCTCACTCTTGACGCCGAGTTCCAGTCAAACTACCGACTACGTGTTAAGCTTTACAATACCACTCGTCGTTATGAAGTGCCTTTACAAGTCCAGACACCCACCGGAGGAAATCAGAATCCCCTCTACGAGATCGCATTTGAGAATGACCCACTCTTCTCTTTTAAGGTCATCCGCAAGTCCTCCGGAACAGTCCTTTTTGATTCTAGCGCGGGCAAATTTATTTTTGCCGAGCAGTACTTGACCATGTCATGGACTCCTGGGAGCTCAAACGTGTACGGGATAGGGGAGAACGAGCAAAAGAGCTTCAGACATGACTTTCAACAAAACATCACGTGGGGTTTGTGGGGACGTGACCAACCTCCTTCAGTAATAAGGCTATACTCAAACTGTCTGTAATAGTTAGAATAATAATATGTTTCATCATGTATATTTTTTTAAACTTCTACAATTAACTTGTATTTAGTTCACTGCCAACATGTACGGAGTCCAACCCTATTACACGGTCCTTGAAAACGATGGTAACGCCCATTCCGTTGCTATTGTCAACAGTAATGCCCAACGTAAGTTACCACATATTATTATGTTATGCAGACCGCAATTATTTGAAATAGGTATATTTGATACTATCCGTAAGTATACCGTATTATACTTTATTCCGTTTCACAGAATTTTCCATGGTGTCCGGCCCAGTAATCAGATATATCACGACTGGTGGTCTCCTCGACTTTTACTTTTTCCTTGGGCCCACTCCCGAAAACACAGTACAGCAATACACTGAAGCCGTTGGGCGTCCTCAGGTAACTTTTAAAAGAAGAAGAAATTTTTCTTTTTATTTTTAGAAGTTATATAATTATTCTAAAGTTGCCCCAACTAAACACAAATTCCAGATGCCTCCATACTGGGCTTTAGGCTTCCAGCTTTGTCGCTACGGCTACAACAACATTGAAAATATGAAGGCGGCTGTGGACCGTACTGCGCAGTACAACATCCCTCACGACGTCCAATATGGCGACATTGACATCATGCACAGGAACTTATGACTTTACATACTCCGCAGAAAACTTTGCCGGACTCCCAGAATACGTTAAAGAGCTTAAAACCAAAGGGATCAAGTTCATGACCATCCTAGACCCCGCCATCAGTATGGGCGAAGATCCTGAGCAGTACAAACCTCTGGGGTTAGGTAACGAGATGGATGTGTGGGTGAAACATCCAGATGGTACTCCAGTCGTCGGTAGGGTGTGGCCTTATGACCCAGTCTACTTTCCCGACTATTCCAAGAATGCCACCAAGGAATGGTGGAGGATACTTATTAGGGAGTTCCACGACCTTTTGGAATATGACGGCCTTTGGATTGTAAGTGCACAGAAACGGAATTTATTTTTACTTTTAAAACTTGCATCATTAATTTTTTCTTTAAAATTCATAGGACATGAACGAGCCAGCCAACTTTGTGGACGGGGACATCAACGGAGGATGTCGACAAAACAGTCTGAACAACCCACCCTTTGTGCCACGCATTGAGGGCGGCTACCTTCCTTCAAAGACCCTCTGTGGTGACCACGTGCAAGAGGCTGGAAACCATTATGACGTTCACAGTCTTTATGGTTGGTTCCAATCTGAACCTACATTAATGTAAGTACTAAATACATCTGAACTATTTCACTATTGTGTAAACTTTTGCGCTTGAAAAAAAATTAACGATAACCAATTTTCATTTCTAACCTCAGGGGAACCAGAGAGGGCACTGGAAAGCGTGCACTTGTGCTCAGCAGAAATACATTCTTGGGATCTGGTCAGTGGGTTGCTCACTGGCTTGGTGACAATTGGTCTTTGTGGACAAATTTAGTGAGTGTTTCGAAAGTTTATTACAGAGATCAGGACCCTGGTTCATGGGGACCCGCAGTGGCCGAGTCTAGCAAGAACGCCCTAACTGTCCGCTACACACTTCTCCCATTCCTCTACACACTTTTCTATCGGAGTGTCACTCAAGGAGAAACAGTTGCTCGCGCCCTTTGGCACGAGTTCCCCACTGACGCTGCTACCCACGGAGTCGATACCCAGTTCATGTGGGGTTCGGGTCTGCTCATCTCCCCAGTTTTGTTGGAGGGCGCCGTCTCTGTGAACGCCTACTTCCCCGACGCCCGCTTCTTCAACTACTTCACTGGAGCAGAAGAGACTACACGTAAGGCCAGCGTCACCATCAACACTCCCATGGATGCTATCAACTTACACGTACGTGGTGGAAATGTTCTTCCCACCCAGGAACCTGCAATAAATACCGAAATCTCCCGTACAAACCCATTTGGTCTCATTGTTGCGTTGGATGATGAAGGAAAGGCTAGTGGCAGTCTCTATTATGACGACGGCGATTCCATTGGTAAAACTTTTTTTTTTAAAGTCATGCACATCATATTTAGTCCAGTTGACTAATCATTCATAATTTGGTTTATTTCTTTATTCTCATAGGTACAATTGAAAATGAAGAATTCTTCTTGGCTGACTTTGCCGCTGCAAGCGGAACATTGAGGTCGACAGTGATAAAGAACGGCTACGAAGAAATGGCACAGAAGCGTCTGGACACTGTCCGTCTGCTTGGAGCTTCCGGCACCATTTCCACGGTTACGGTCAACGGACAAGCTCATTCCAACTTTGAGCAGCTCGCTTCAGGAGAAGTACTCATCACACAACTGAACTTGACTCCCACAGACCCCATGACCATTTCATGGTCGGCGTAATCATGCGAGGTTGCTGTCGTACTCTTTAATATTTATATAAGATTTTGTAAATTAAATTTGCTTTATAATGCATTCTGTTTAATTGATTTATTATGTGTGTAATTAATTCATGTGTTAATAATAAATAAAACCAAGTGAAAATTAATATTCACGCTATTTTAAATTCTTCATTCTCTATTTAGAATCTACATCATCAGTAAATTTACCGTTTGTCCTACATTGAAATCTAACAAAACCAGTGGGGTCGTTTCATCATAATAGTTACTAGTTACTATACCCCATGTAAATTTTCACTTCCGGCAAAGACCTCAAATAGCGTCAATTTTAATTTTCCTTGCATTACAAGTTTTATTGACGTCAGTTTTTCCAAACACTTTCTTGACTGGACAAGGACCATTGATTTCACACTCCCTTCCCCTTCAATTGTAAGAAGAGTTGTTTCAATGACCAGTAGTGCAAACATAAGAATTTGTGCCAAATCCAAGCTTTTATAAATACAAACCAGTAATGCAATACAAGCTTACAATACAAACAAAGGAGCAAAGCGACAATCGGAGCGATCACCGCGAGCTATTTACTTGCCTTTCATCTAATCTCAGAATAAAGGCAAGTAAATTGCTCGCTGTGATCGCTGACGAGAAGGTGTTAATTATTATATAAACTTGAAAATGTGTAGCTTTATAAACGCGATAGCAATATTTCATTGATTTGAATAATTGAAACTATCTATAAACTAGTAAATCTAAAATCCCGTTGTTGTTTGCATACCTTATGTAATAGCTTAAAGTTACGGAGGATGGTTTACGCGTCGAAATTATAAGCGGCAAATAGTTAATAATTCAAAAATGCTCTATTCGATATCACATTTATATAAATTTCATGGAAAAGTTTATAATGTCAAGCAGATGGAACGGTTATATCACTGAAAGTTTTAAAGAACAACGTAATGAACATAACATGAAGGATGAAACTATACAAAGCCAATTTCCAGAATTTTGAGAGCCAACGGGTGGATGAACCGGAGTCTTATCACACAAACTAATCGACAGTGATATCGATAGAGGGAGGTAGGCCGTCTTCCGAAGGCGATACATGATAATTATGTGAGGATTTGTCTACATTCCTTTCCTGCTTCACAGGACTTACATATGTTGTTTTGTGGCAGATAAAGCTTGTCAATCTGTAAGTGTGAAGTGTAAATAATATTATATAAATATTTCAAGCTAGGAAGATCTTTCTTCTCAATATTTTTAAGTGTGTTATGGTTCATTGTTGAGGGATTGTAAGCTTAGGATATTTTAAAATCACAAATCAATTTTTTGTATTTTTGTTTGATAAGTTTCAAATGTGGAAATCATTTCAGTAGTTTGTATTCGGAGCTAATGGGAAATGTACTTGTCACTCTGGTACAAAAATTTGAAAAATGCCATATATATACATATATACATGCACCTCCACACATAATTTGCTATTGTAAAATAATACGCTGCGCTGCAAACATAGCGTTGGAACAATGATACCAGTAACTTTTTAAGGAAATGTTAATTTGTAATAATGATTTATTGCATAGAGAACAAAATACCTTAATTAATACAAAGATAAGTGGATGGAGCAGGCAGACAATTCACGGACATAATATTTCCTGGTTATGAGCTTTTGTTGCTATTCCCGCTTCTCACAGTTTTTTTCTTCTTCGTATCTTTGGTATTTGTAAGGTCCCTTGGAAACTGATCCCGTTCTAAATACTTCAGAGTGGTAAAAACTGTTACGGAGAAGTGGCACAGACGCGTCTGTCCGTCTGCTTGGAGCTTCAGACACTATTCCCAAGGTTACGGTAAATGGACAAGCTCATTCCAACTTTGAGTCGGTCGCTTCAGGCAAAGTGTTCATCACACAACTGAACTTAACTCCCACCGACCCCATCACCATTTCATGGTTGGTGTAATCAAGGTGGTGGCGTAAGTTGTATGTTGTAGTATTTTTTACTAATAGGTATTTGAGTTTATGAAAGCTTGTGTAAATTAATTTTGGTTTAAAATGCAATCAGTTTTAATGATTTATTATTTATTATATGTGTAATAAATTCATGTGTTAATAAATAAAGCTCTAAGACTTGTACAAACGTAGCGTAACGTAATGATGATAGTGAACCGAATATTTAAGTCACCTTACATAGCTTAAACCTAAAAAATCAAAGGTGACAACCACAAATGAAGACATTGGAATAAACCGTTCTGCTCTCATACACACAGATAAACACAGACAACCGTGGGTAAATTAATTTTGCTTTGTAATGCATCCTGTTTAATTGATTTATTATATGTGTAATTAA
>JAHZNC010002638.1:0-10063 GCA_027744095.1 Zhuqinia jingwanae | reverse complement strand
GACAAAAAAATAGATAATTTAGTTTTTGATTTGGATTCGTACATAAAATGTTTGGCCAAAACAACTTTTATATCATCGTTTTTTTTTGATATGCTCATGTAGGTTTGCATGTATGACTTGAGTTGGCTTGTCCAAAATCTTGATGACCATATAGCGGAAAGGAATTTTTTATATAGAAAACATATGATAATGATTTTAACTTTTAATAATTTCAGAGAGTACTGCACCGTAAAACGGTTCAATGTTCGATTAAATTTTAAAATATTCCTGTTTCATACACATGACTATGCATTGATGACAAATGATTGAGTGAAAGTGTTGAAAGTAAACAAACATTTAAAAAAAAATCCATTCTGTAAAAACAGCACAATGTGTGGTGCAAAAATGTATTAGACAAAGAAAAAGTATTTGTCAGAGCATACGACGACAGGATCGATAATAATACCTAATCGTTTTGAAAACTATATTCTGCCAGTTTGGATGGTTGAAATGTCACATGCAATTAATTTTTATTTAGCTGCTAAGTAATTCGATTAATCGTCCGAAGTAGTAATACAAATTATTAACAAATGGGTGACAAACTGTTATTAACCGATAAACTATGTAGTCATTGCTTTTGTGTATGCCTATTAGACATACACACACACATGTCAAAGTGGCTCACTATTTTAATATCAAATGTAGCGTCGTCTCCATACATTTTTTTTAAATCTAGGGTCCGTGATTACCACAATTCATTATAAAAGTTTACAATTTACTTTTTTCATGTCAGTCTGTCGTCTGCGAACACTATGAACCCAAGTCCCTACGTAAAGTATTTTGTTGTATTTTGGTGTTTAATGGTCTAAATAATGTAATGTAATCCCAGTTTCATTTGGCGGTGCAATGTCTGTGATTTGAGGAAGAATGTCCGAATTGTTTACATGCCCAAGAAAAAAAGAAGAGAACCTAAGACAATGTTTTCCAAAATGTAAGCCACGAAAAAAACATTTCAGAGCATTGAACCTTACTGCAGGTTGTCTTCCGCACTTTTTTTTCTCTCTTTGCACACAAATTATAAAAATGATCATTGATGTATTCAGTTGGATGCATGTGGATTCCGTATGTTTTAAAAGCATCTGTAGTAGTAGGAAAATCCCAGATTCTCCCATGTGTGCATACATTTATATACACTCTGTCGAGGTGAACAAAGTGACAAAATGTAAGATTTAAAAGCGATAATTTATCTTGCTCAGAATGCAGACAAGCCAACAATGTTTTCCCTATTCTTCTTTTTTTCTTCTATTTAGATGTCTATCTCATTCTAGCTATCGAATAGCTTATCTCTCTCTCTCTCTCTCTCTCTCACTCAATCTCATTCTCTCTCTCTTTTCTGTCTCATATTTTTAATTTCCACTTAGGAAAAGCATGAGGTCGATTTTGAGTTTACCATTAAAAACGAGTGAAAACATTGCGTGGCACAACAAAGAGTGCCATCCTGCCAACTTCTTAACATATTATCTGTGCAACTGTGCATAATGGAAAGCCATATGTTCGACCAAGCAGCAAAATTATGTGTTTTTATGCCAATCTCTCTTGAGAGAATACTTTAATTGCATTGTTGTCATATATGATTAAAATGAATTCCACGTTTTATCAACTGGAACGAAGGAACAAGTATCTATTTTTTTTTATTAAACACAACAAACAAACGCATGAATTCCACCACGCTACAAACTGTGATGTGTGCATTTGTGACCAACCAACAACAGTAGTACACACTCAATTGTGGATGTATGCATTTTGTTGTATTGTGTGTGCGTGTATATACAAGATTTAAAAAATATGTATGGTATACTAAAATAAATAAAAAAGTATTGTGGCTAATGTAAACATAGTGCATGCAATTTTGGAAACAAACACAAGTCGTGACAAATTAAGTGAAAACCATCAATCAAACAAGCAATTCAAATAGAGACAAAAAAAATACAAAGAAATTGAACAGGAATCAAGATATTTCAAGGAATGGGAGGGGATAGTATTTTTTTATAAAGTAAATGTGTTTGTTTTAAAATAAATATTATGTAAATATGTTTCATGTATTTATTGTGGTGTCTACCTCCAAGGGGCTCCTCCTGCACTGCCATTGCTTTCCATGGCGTGTGTTTCACACGGAAGTCTTGTTTTATTAGTTTATATATTTTTATTTTGGTTGAACAGGGATATACTCGATTAACCAAAAGGGGGAATTGAGAGACAGGTATAAAAAAACAAATGGAAGAGTCGTACGTGTACAGATAAAAACTCAAGGGAAAAATTAAACTGATAATAACTTTCGTACTTTTATTTGCTTACGAACGGGTCCTTTCACTGAGTGAGACACTCCTTTTTTGTATGTGAAGTCTTGAAACTGCTGAATACTTCAGAAAATTTGTTGCAGAGAGAACAGATTGTTTGTTTGATGAAGTGGTGGGTGGACAGGCTTCTTGAAGATGAAACTGCCGAAATTATAGTTGCAATTTTTGTATAATTTTTTTAAATAATTTTTTTTTAAATCAATACAAATTTGGACAAAACTGATCCAGTATTTTTTTTGAATGTAGAAACCTTCTATATATTTTTTTTAAACACAAATGCCCATTTTGAAAGGGTAAAAAGACTTCAAATGTCCAACTAAAATGGATCACTAGAATCTTTTTGCCAACCACCCACACAACTGCGTTTCCGTAATTTTGATATGTATAAGGGAGCCAGCACCATATTGATGTGGTGAACGATGGGTTATTTAATATATAATTTTTTCAATTAAATCGGGCATTTGCAAAAGTTTTACACGCCGCTAATTTCATAACAATTTAAATAAAAAAAAGAGAATTTTAGTATTAACCGATGTTTTAATAACTTTACAAACTAAGACAGGGTGATTAGTGCCAGACTACATGTAAGGCCCTCGAATACAAAATTCGGATCGGTCTTTTAAAATCAAAGTCAAGTTTTAGACTACAGTCTCGTATGGTATCGGAAATGTACGCTACCAACCGAAAATTTCTTTTAAAAAAAAATCCACAATCCTTATCAAAGCAAAACACACGGATAAAAAGCGTTCCCGTAATATATCTTTTGCGATATAAGCAAGTACGCAAGATACTGCTTCCCGTCGTTGTTTCGTTGTTCGTGATGATGACGATATCAACACCATTACACACACAACACAAGAAAAGAAAGCAAATAATTGTTTTAGTTTGTGCAGTAATAATATTACGTAGATAGCTGTATAATATTAGCATGAGCATGGCACAAGTTTTTTTTATATGCGCTTTTGGAGGAACTTGGCGAACATCTCCGTTTTGCTTTCCATTCGATTTTTAGGGCAACGGCCGTCTATGAATTGAATTTTAAAAATAGACTAACTTGCTTCACTTTGAAAGTGCCAAAGCAGCAGCGACGTCAGAATCATATCTCTGGTATATTTTAGATAAAAAATCAGCTAGTATCTAATAACATTAGTTAAACCTGTATATATAGTATGTATATTTATGATGTATATTATAAATTTACGCTATATCTTTTTAACGTGCGCGACAGTCGCAGTAGTTTCGGATCCAAAGAACTTATATATACACCGACCATCGTCATCGGTATTAAGATGCACAATGAAAATGCAACGCACCGCAGAGGTGTCAGTGCTGGGATAACAGTTTTACCATAGGCCTGATATTATGAAGATGTACATCTTTGTAGTAGCAGAGTATTTTGTATTATTATGCATGTATAATCACAGAACGGAATCACTTTCCACGGAAAACCAATTTACGGAATAGGGAAATAATCGTAGATTGCATTTTTACAGACATTTTAATAGGTGATTATGGCATGAGTTTATATGGCTCTTTTCCCTACTTTCTCGAATTTGAGCGTACTGCCCAAGTACGACTTCATTGACTGGTGTTTTTGGCTTCAAGCTTCACTAGGGAATGATGACTTGTAAAATGCAAAGAAAAATACAGCGACAAGATTAATGAAAGAAGAACCTGGGTCAGTATTTATCATTGTCCGTATAAACATTTTAATGTACCGAATTGAAAGCCACCACATGTTTAAAAAAAAATACATAATTTGCTTCCAAGCAGTAAGAACATAAACGTTTAACAAATCCCAGTAGTAAATAAATACTACTTTCAAACATTTTTTACGATATAAAAATTATTCTTTGTCAAATAAAATACGTCTATTTATTTACATGGCTATATATTTATGGATATTATACTGGTTCATGATGGTCATTTCAATAAATATTGGGAATGAGAACGTATCTTTCAATCGAAACTTTCAAAACTGATTTACTGTTATGGAATTGTACTGAAACGTTAAACAAAATTGTGTATCGTACATACATTCATATATCTTGTTCTTTTCACGCTGAAAATACCACTTTTCCTTGAATCCGGAAGTAACATGCTTAGGTACATGAGAGACAGCGTCGTCGGTTCTTCTTTGTACTCCATTGTTTTTATCGTCACTCTGTCTGATAAATGCTGGTACTAATTAATGGAGTGACAAACAGCTTCCATTCTCAAGAACTATACAACTCAGCCGAAACAAAGTATTCGTTTTGGCTGCTTGATGCTCCATGTGATTCCGAGTAGAGATTCAACAAAAAAATCAACTTTTTATGAAGAAAAAAAAACATTATGTGATTTGCTTGGTACCATATGTTTTGTTTTTCATTCAGCGTAAAAAATACTTGACCAAATAATGCATGAATTAAAATAGAGTTAGCGTAAGTTCTGCACCGTAATTTATTTAAAAGTTGTTTCTAGGGTTCGTTCGCATGAAGATGAATTCATTCTTCTGTTGATATATGTGTGCCTTATCAAGGATTGAAATGTTAATCAACATTCACAGGTATTGTGACTTGTGATGATAGCTCTAGAAGTACTGTAGACTAACATTAGAATTGTAGTGATAATAAAATTTTGCGTTCTTTCTGCGGTACACAAACAAAATGTTCAACTTTCACATAGGCTATTCCTCAACAGCTTTTGCTATGAATTCTATTATTACTAAATATTGAAGAAATGGACGAAAATTATGCCCTCTGGAAGTATTAAAGAAAAGTAGCATGTTGAAAATTCTGCTTTTTGCTTAGAAACTTGTAAACGAATTCTAGATGTCATGTTGCTTCCAATATATGCCAGTTGATGCTGACGAGTTTTTGGGAACTACGTACAAAATTAAAATCATAAAGTGACATGGCACAAACGTGCAAGTTATAAAGTTACAAACCTCATACCCTAAATTCCATTGTATCCTTGTTTTTATAATAGGATTTATAGCAAAGTACAAATCGTTACATAATATTGGGAATACAAGTAAAAATATGGAAAAAGTGTTTAAAACAACATGCCTGGCCTTGGCTCGCCCAATATTGTTGGGATTGAAACAAGGCTCAATGGATTTTGCATGCAAATCTGTATATGAAATTATTGAAAATAATTAATAGTTATTTAGCAGATAAGTGACATTGTGCAATCTGTATGAGTCAGATTAAGAAAATACTGCTTCCAATTAATACTCGATTTCTCTAGAATTCAACTAAAACTCCTCCAAATAAATTGTCGACGGTCAGGGTTGTGTATGTGTCCCTTTTCAAATTGCAAGTTATTTATTTTATTACGCTTAATATTATAATATCAATCACAAAGGGGTTTGTACTGAAACCTATTGATGCATTAACCGCTGCGTTTGGGTAAATTATCTAGACAAATATTACACACAAGACAAGCCCACTATATATTTACCTAAGTATATTTATACATAACAGTAGGTTTTTAATACATTAGTAATTACGTTTTTGAAATATACTTTGGAATACCTTAGTACTATCAATATCAACGATTTATATCTACCCCATTTTTTTATGGTGTGCTACCAACCTTGTGTTTGGAAAATTTTACCCCCTCTTCTCGTATCCCCTGATCCATTTCCTCCTTGAATCCCATTCCCATCTTCACCGCCCGTGTCCGTGTCCATGTTGACTCCGTTTCGAATGCCAACTCTAAAAGTTTTAGAGTTGCTTGCAATCCTGTTTTGCATCCAAGGGAAATCGTGATGACGAAGCAAGTTTCGTGCACCAAGAACGGACCTAGTATATTTCCAAGTCATGGGATATCTTGTAATGAACGTGTTCCAAAAGTTTTGACGACCATTTCTGTAGTTTGGGCTGCTATTATTTTCTCTTTTCCTCACTACCAAATGTTCACTTTCATCGAGAGGTGGTGGCCCTTGTCGTCCAGGATCGAAATCTTTCATAATGCCTTCAAGCGCAAGTGGTGGAAAATCGGGATTATCCTGCTTTTTACCACCGTTCATTTTTGCATTATGAATGGTTGAGGTTTTTCGTAAAACTTCGTTTATTTCTTCTGCCATTTCATTATTCCGACCTAGTGAATAATAATCATTTGACTCTTATTTATGCATATAGTAATGTTAAACTTGTTAAATTATATAAAGAAATCTTACTTAGTGCGTTTTCAGGAAGATGATTGTAGTTTGGATAGCCATGATTCCTCAAAAATTCCCGAAAAGAGTCGTCATCTTTAAGCGCTAGTTGTGTGGTGGTTCTACCGGCAGATCTCCCGTCGTCAAAATACATTTTAAATTTGTGCACTTGTGTAATAAAATTCGTCCGATTGAAACGTGGGTCATAGAAAATAAATGGGACAATTCCATATTTCAAAAAATACAGCACCTCCCATTGTGGGATTTTGTAGCGGAGTAAATTCCCAGGCGGCATTTTAAACCTGGGAATCAAATTATGAAAAGGGGCTGGTCTGGTTAGAGTTAACTCTTCAGTGGCAGCACAAGAAACGTGAAATGAAATGAAAATGCAAGGAAATAAAATATTCAGAGCCACTGACAAATTCAATTTCCCCATGATGCCGGAAATAAAAAGAAACAATAATATGGGGCAAACTAAGAATGGGTAATGACAATCGTCCGAAATCTTTTCATTGCTTCGCCCCTTGGACCTTGGCATTCACTATCGTGTCTCTTGGGCTTTGACCATCCTTTATGCCTTTGGGAAAAACTCCAACTGTTGTTGAGATGACCATCGTCACTGGGTCTTTTATATTAACCAATAATCACAATCGCCCACGTATCTGCTATCTGCTTCCAGCACGAGCCATAACATATAACGCTATTATTAGAAGACTTTGAGTTTATTAAGCCAGCGTACGGTTATTAGATTTTTTCTGCTATGATGGATCAATTATACCATACCATTGCAAATTAATAATACTAAATTTCCCACATAGTTTCCTAAAACATTTTTGTATTAGTTTTACCTTTCTCAATTACAATGTACAATCTCTCTCAAAATTGATTTCTCAACATATCTCGAAAATTAGGAGACATTTGTCTACGTTTCTGTTATAGAAATATACAACATGACGTAAGATTCTCATTTTCTCATTCCTTTTGATTCGTTCCAAAATTCACACACATGTACCTATTACTACGTTTTATTAGGATGGTTGTATGTTGTATGTAGGTGGCAAGGATTTCCTCCTGATTAATAATGATTAATATTTCTTGCATGTACATATTATTATCATAAATAAGTGAACCCTCCCGTCATGTTTGGACAATAAAATCATTATTTAGAAGTACGGACTACTTATATCGTTCATATAGTGTTGCTATTTCATACACATTTACTGTACATCGCCATTTATACTTACGCCCAGTGCTTTATAAAATTTTATGAACCAATAAAAGGATTTTTTTTGTACAAAAATCAGTCCTTGAAAATAAAAGGCTTGGGATCCAATAATACACAATACAAACAAATGCCCAGGAACGGAAGTTTACTCTATATTCACTGAGGCATTAAATTTATTTTCAGTTATTTTGTGAACTACCAAAAAAGACTATCATGACGCTTAATACGACAGACATCCGTCTATACACATTCATTTGATGAACTGTTAATGAAATTTTAATGAAACTCACCGCAAAGCTTGATATTTTGTCAGCAAATAAAAACGTAATATCATATCGTCAAATTACTGAAATATTCCACACACACATACATACACATACTTATGGCTTAGATGCCTGTAATAAGTAATGAACATCAGATCTATATATTTTTTAAATGCCCCTGCTCAGGAGACAAAATATTTGTAGTATTACATTTTTCATCTTAATTAATCACACATTCCGTTCTGTCCATTATTGTCATATTTATTGATTTCTGAAGTTTGTGTAATTTAAAAAAGAATAAAAAGGAGTGCTCGTAATAATGGTTATGGGAAACAGAGTTAAAGATGTGGAAAACTCCCAGCCTGCAGGAAGCTGGGGAAGATTTGCGAGAAGAATGCAATCCAATCCGCAATTTCAAGAAGAAAGTCACAGAGATTCAGTTTGGGTGTTTGGTATGTAAAATTAATATTTTTTAGATTACTGTAATTATATTTTGAGTCTGAAAAAAATGTAATCTTGTAATTATATTTTCTGATTGGAAGTTGCCATTTCCGTTCTTTACTTTACACTAATTGGAGTGGTACTGCTTATACTTCTCCTTGCACCGAAATTCAAAACAGTGCACATTCCTCCAGACAATTCCCCTGGGTTAGTTACAGCAGAAACGGCAGTATCACGTGAAGTCCCCTTGTTTGACGAGTCGGAGGATTATTCTGTGACTGAAAGTAAAACCTTTGATTTTTTTCTTAATGTGTCCTGCTCGAACAAAGTGTGTACATATATGGAATTTGGATTTGTTTTTTTTCTTGGAGATTCATTTGTAGGACCACCTTCGGATCCGCTATATGAAGATATTGGCATTGATCCTCGTTCACCAATTTTTCGGGGCGACATGCATGAGTGGAAAGAACCCGAGCGGAGAGAAAGATCTGGAGCAAACAGTAAATATCTCCAGGATTAAATTACCTACTAAATGGGAGTTATGCCCCGTCGCTTTATTACACATAAAATGTAGGTCACATTGATGTTATTTGTACAGAACGCGGATAAATAACGGTGAAAGTAAATAAATGTTTATTGCTAGTTGTTTATTTAAAAAAAGAAATCCCTTAATTACTACCAATTAATTACGTTTTACAGAAACTAAATATCCACTAAATTCAAAATCACTAAAATAGCACCCTTGAGATTACGCCGTACTACGCCAGTTGTATTCATAAGCACATGTAAATAGCTATTTTTCTACCCTTCCTCCGTTTTGAACCCAATCTAGTATTCCAGGATAAACCCTTTAAAACAAAAAAAACGTTAGTTATATATAACGCATAATCTTTATGGAAGTGTATATTTATAAAATACATATAAAGAAACTTACTCAACTTTGGAGTACCCGGATCCTAATAAGACCTTTGCGGCATTTTGGGCACGAATCAAAAAAAACGTTAGTTATATATAACGCATAATCTTTATGGAAGTGTATATTTATAAAATACATATAAAGAAACTTACTCAACTTTGGAGTACCCGGATCCTAATAAGACCTTTGCGGCGTTTTGGGCACGAACTCCTGCCTTGCAGTGAATTACTATGTCGTCAACGGGTTTAGGCTTTTGGAATCCATATTTCTCTTTGAAGTTCGCATCATTCATTTGAAACGCTACGGGAAATTCTCCGACTTCTCAAATAATGTATGTCCAAATTGATTAGATAAAAAGAGTGCAGAGAACTATTACTATAATAAGTATTTTTAGTTTAAATTATGTAGATGTACCTGGAATATTGAGTGCTCCAGAAATCTTTCCATCTGTTTTCAGTTCAGCAGGTTCTCGAACATCTAGCAATATAACTTGCGGCTCCTTGAGTTTTTCATTCAAATCCGTAAATGACAACGTCTTCGCCATTGCTGCAAACAACAATTTTAAATGTGTTGGTGACTCAGCGAAAAATCAAAACTGGACTAATACTATCCAAGTCAGCAGGTAATTTATTGTTTTGTATTGACTTGCACCAGACGAGGATACACAACACATACATACACAACTCAATAAAAGGCAACAATAAAAAAATATAGCATTTGTTCCACTGAGTTTACTCT
>JAHZNC010002637.1:0-42534 GCA_027744095.1 Zhuqinia jingwanae | reverse complement strand
ATCATTTATGCATAGTTTGGTGTATGTAGCTTTTATGGTTTGCGAGATCATAGGGAACATTCAAATCCGGACAGACAGACAGACAGACTTTCACAAATATATATAAGATACGGAGACTTATATCCAACAGATGAATGAAACGCGGAGAGAAGGGGTGATGACTATTATATGTATGTAGCGACTACGAATTAGTAAAAGCAGTCAAAAAAGGCGATGCGAAAGGCAAAGCGAAGAGAAGTGATGAGCATTACAAGATCACCTTTGCATTCACGAAGATTATAATAACTTTTTATTCTGTCTGTGCTATAAACCTTGCTGAAAACTGTTGGAAGAAGAAAGGCAAACTGCATTCCATCCATCCATCCATCTGTGTGAATTATACACACAGGTATGAACAACTTATCAAAGGGAGTGGATAAGAATGGGAAGAAGAAAGAAAAGGAAAAGTAAAGTCAGCAATTTTTGGAGTCAAGGACAGGCACACATGGGCAAATAAAAATGGCTACTGCTCCTGGTGCATTTGGAATGTCTGACTTAGTGAGTCAATTGCTGCTGCTGTTGTGGTGGCTGACGTTTCACAGCAGCAGTACAAGCAGCTAACGAGTCCAAGGAATAAGCCTAAACCACAAGCGTCATATGATGAGCTACTTTAAGCGACTCGAAACAATGCAAATTTCTTTGCAACCTTTTGACAAAATGAGTTGTTTGCCAAACAACAAGCAGCATTGGTGTTCTCAGAACAACACACGTTTGTCTCACATTCAGCCTACTTTTCTTGGAATCCCTCTTCATTCCATATTATATTTCCTCTACTTTTTTTTACTCAAGGGAGCGTTTGTTCTGCACCAACTCGTCAGATATGGAAACCAAAACAAAACAATGTGTAGACTGCTGAAGCAGTATAGACACGAATAAATATTCAGCGCCCAGCGCACGTGAAAAAAATAAACTGGTTTCGCAAGAAGAGAACAAAACAACTCTATTTTTGAAAAACTACTTTTCCTGCTTATTTACATTGTTTTGCTGTTTAATAGAGTTGCAATTTTTTTTACTGAGTATTCAAAATTGCAAGATTGAATTTATTTCAGAATTTTATCCATCAATGTCTGGAGGCGCACATCAATCAACACAAGAATAAGCGATGCAGCAAAATGTTCCCAACCAATTTTCCAATCAAGTCAACCGGAACATGACGTGGGATTGTACTTTTCTTTTTAAACTTATTGAGAAATCCCATGTTTGTTTTTCTACTACTTTTTTTTGAAAACAACAGTCGGAAATATTGTTGTGTATGTAGCTGGAGTATCGGGATATTATGAAGATTGCTCTGCCTCCTATATGTTGTTTTCAGCTTTTAAGTTTACAAAATACTGACTGATATACAAGTGACGGTCCTCTGAAAAAATCTCATATTATCTACCACCACCAACTTGAGTTTTCATATTTTTTATTTAACAAGACAAAACAAACAGATAGTATGAAAATAGTTGAGCCAAAAAGAATGAAAATCAACAAGAATGATAAAAAGACGGACTTCTTTCTTTTTACTGTCTTTTTGTTAAGTTTTGTGAAACAGAAGCATACATACACTGTGCACTACGTAATTTATAAATATATCACATCTGGTGAAAGCACAAGGAAGTAAAAACTTTTTACTTGTCTTTCCTTCTCTACTCAACTGGGTTGTAGAGAACTAGATCATAATGCTTCGTTTCACTTGACTGTACACTTCACTTTACTCTTCCTCGTTCCTCTTGTCCTGATTTTATTTTGCTTTCACTGTCCTTCTTTTTCATATTATGGTGAGCCTACGCAAAAGCACTTTTTGTACTTTTACACAAAAACATACAAATAATACTTGTCGAACAGCCATGCAATATACAATATAAACATAGTGTGCATGTACAGTGCACCCAGACAAACACAAAACACACACACACACACACGAGAGTAGATGGGAGAAAAAGAAGTGAAATGAGAGACAAAACCTTTCATCCTGATGAAACCTCCCTTTCTCTGCTGCTCTCTGGAACAAAATACACGCATACTTTTTTAGCGATGGTATTTTCACTTGTGCCTCAAGACTCAGAGCCAAGTCGGTAGGAGGACAGAAGAGTCGACGACGAGTTGTTTAGACTTGCCATCTTCCTTTATGTGCGCTTTCAATGTCAGTCATGTGTGTCCATATACTCCACACTACTTTAGCCATCCACAATGTTATTAGTAGATGCTCAGTCAGAAACAAACAAACGACTTCACTCTCTTTTCCCGACTCTTTTCATTGGAAACTGTCGACTTGTTCCTTTCAAACACAATATCAAACCATTCATTCCAAATAAATGACACATGCACAACACAACAACATGCCATTTGATTAGATGACGAGATGGCCATGGCCCTTCCTTTTTCACAAAATTCATCTGTAGAATGAATGCTTTGAAAAGATGAGCAAAATAAAACATATGACTTGACTATCAATTTATTTTTGTGTGACCTTCCTCTGCTTCGTGCCATTCTTCAATTCAGTGTTTGCGAGCCAACTTAAGTTAAATTCGTATTTTCTTTTCTTCTCAAACCGGTTAATAATATCTTAGACAATTATATTTCAATGTCGTGTGTAA
This sequence comes from Zhuqinia jingwanae, assembly GCA_027744095.1. Classification (NCBI taxonomy): domain Eukaryota; kingdom Metazoa; phylum Arthropoda; class Collembola; order Entomobryomorpha; family Paronellidae; genus Zhuqinia; species Zhuqinia jingwanae. The sequence goes on along the minus strand of JAHZNC010002637.1, from coordinate 39,913 downwards.
CAATATAAAATAAAATATATGTACCCTTCATTATAGCATCAAGAGGAGGATAGTGAAACAAAAAAAGCAAGTTCCTACCGTTTAGCGTGCGCTCTAATTATTATAATAGCACATGTTATATGAGTATTAGGTATTTATTTTATTTTAATTTGCTGGGCAATTCAACAAGCAGGCAGTGGCATAGCCTTCAAATTCCTCCCGTTATTCGCATATAGGCAAAAGTATATGTATGTAAACAGAAAATAAAATAAAACAAGGCATAAAAGGGAAAGAGTTGGCTCAACTTTTGTCCCTTTAGAAGGGATATGCAGTGGGGAGAGATAGTGAGTGAGGGAGTTGATATAGCCCAGCATATGATGATGATCATAGCATTATTATATGCCCACGTGAAAGCTCCGTTTCCCCTCTCACACTTTCCACTACTCTTTTCTTCTCTTTCCCTTCTATTCATTCTCTCCTTTCTTCTCGACGACCAGCAGCAGCACAGCATATATTTCGGGTATACTGGTGGCAGATGTGATGTAGCACAAAAAGCTGCCTTTGCACTGCCATGCTACTTGGGCTACCATCTACTACCATCAACCTTGTTCCATGTCCACATCTGCTTTTCCTTTATTTAGTCAGTAGTACGCTGCTATACTACCAACCAGCACGGAAAAAGAAGTAGAAGAAGGAGCTTTTCCGAGGCAAATTTAGTAGCCAAGCTCAGTTTTCTGCAGTCGTTCGCCAAGTAAGCATCGGATTCTGTGCTGCTTCATGTGTGCTAGTGTCTCTCCTCACCACATGTTTCTTGTCATTTCAAACTTGAAATAGTCAAATCCAACCATTCTAAATTTTTGTTTTTGACTATTTGACTCTCTCTTTGTGTAGAACAATTCACATCGTCCAGGCAGTGCCACAGAAAGCGATGTTTTTCTATACTCTTTTTGAACAGAAAACGCAAGAAAACATTTTTGGTTGCACTACCAATTTGTCAAGTTATACTTTAACAATTTACGTAAGTATAATTTTACAACTGTGAATGGATGTGCATAATTCACAAACAATTGAAAAGTTTACATTTTTGTGTGACAAGTCTGGGGAAATTAGTAGGTTAAGGGCAAACTTAAGGACCTGCAAAATTTGTCAACTGAACTGAACAATTCCGTAAAACGTTGTGGCACTCTTTTGTTTCAGAGAATAAAGCGGTAAATGGAAAGTGTTCTTCTTAACGTTTACGTCAAAGAACGAAATTGAGTTGATTGAATTGTGGGAAAAATAATAAGCATGCAGTGCAGATAGTCGAACACATTGATGGAGGAAAGAAGAAAAAAGGAAATGTTGAGTTTTCCTGTAAGTTTTAGAGACAGGGAGAATAATTCAAAAGTTAAAACAAAGCAAAGATGGTATTTTGCAGAGTGTTATCAATAACTACTTGATGATGATGGTTCGGTAACCAGAGACAAAGAGCCGGAACAAAATCGCTGCTATTGAGACTATTGAGAGCAAGACCGACCGCTGCTGACGTTTTGTTATTTTTGTGCTCCTCTTATCCCATTTCAATCGACATTTTATCTTCTCGACGGATCAATACCAGTGCCAGAACAGAGAGTCTCGCCTCCACTTACTGACAGAATGTGTGTTTTCGTAGTTGTGCTACTAATAATATACCGTTGACACATTGACCTAACTCAACGTACAAAACGGAAACAACAATTTATCGGTGCATACTTGAACAGCATATGGTGTGTGTATATGTGTATACCCGAAGGAAAAGTAGCCGGAAGTACTTAATCATCATCACATTACACTCAAGTCAAGAGACAAAAAAATAACATTATAACTTGGATGTATTTCTTTCCGTTCTCGCTATTTTCACCATCATTCAAAATATCATTAGAGTGGCTGGAGTGTTTTTCTGTGCATTTGAAAGTGAAAAGCGGAAAAATCCCGTTAGCGTATATACTGTATACCTTATTTTGAAAGAAAAGTTGTGGCTGTCAGTAGTGTGATGCTTTCTTTACCCAACAGGGATTTTGCTCTGATTACCCTTCTTATTGAGAAACGTGACAAAAACAAGAAAAGTTGACTGGTTGTTGTTGTAGTTGTTATTGTCCTTGTTCAGGAAAAATAAGTAGAGGAACATCACATCAACTGCAGGAAATTTCTCATGTCACATTTTGTGCTTTCGTTCCTACGTCAGAGTTTAGTGATGCAAAAAAAAGGAAAATATCTACCTAGTCACTTTTGTTGGGTGAAGGAGTGAAATGAAACGAGTTTGAGACATCTCATCTCCTCTAATATACATCGCATCCCCACTTTTCACTCTCTGAGAAAAGCTGGATGATTACAATACATCCAAAACATACAAAACACTGTATGATCCACACATTTTTAAGTCACTGTATTCTTTGTGAAGCAGGAGGACATCATACTAGCTACATCATACACATTACATGTGCAAGTGTGCATGCAAGTAATTTTGTACTATTATCTACCTAGAAAGTACATAAGGGAAATTACCAGGAGCTTGTTATCAGCAGCAGCTACAACGACAGACAACACCAATTGTGCTCCACACACACCTTCCTTCTCAATTTTGATGCTTGTCACTTTCACCAATCCACACCCTTTCGTTGGTTACTAACGATAAAAGTAGAGTGATTTGATGATGGTGTAAAAGCTTTCGTGATGTGAGAGGTTGGTGACAACTGGTTTTAAGCAATGAATGTACTCCACCAAATCAAATACCATTCTAGTTTACGTCTCCCGTCTCTCTCTCACTCACTCTCCGTTGATATCAGAATTTGTTTAGTTTTTTGATGGTACATCTTTCGCTTGTCGCTTAGGTTGTTTGTGGTTGTGTTGTTGTTGCTGCTACCAGTAAAGTCAACGACTACTTCGTTACAATATCACTCAAGTGTCAATAATATATAATTGTAGGTGTGTTTGCCACCGGCACTTTTTTTAGCGCATTTACCCATCAGGTATGTATGTATGTTGTTGGGTAGGTGGCTTGATGAGTGTGTGAGTGAGTGTTAGGAAATTGGTTGCACACCGGTACCAAATGTCATTTCGTATTTTTTTCTATCCCATGTCATTTCCCTGAAAACCGCAAAATTGGACTGGGAGCAAAAGAGCACCTTGTTATTACATGTTAACCAAGTGGACTTTACCTGGCCTGCAGCGCTATAGAGGAGTGTAGTGGTGTGGCTGTCACTCTCTCGACATAATGTATAGACATCCGTTTAATTAAGCATATCGCTTGCGTTGGTTGCTTGTGCTTCCTACAATACACTACAAAATGAATGTGATTTTGGGTATCGTCAACAAAGCAGCACGAGAACAGTTCACACGCTGTGATTTTGGTTTTAAGTCTTTAATTAAGCTATTTTCGTAGCCAAACTTGTCGTGTTCTTTTTTTCACATAAGAGCAACAAAAATTGTCATCATAATGGACGGCACCATCATCAAAGACATTTTCGTAGCTACTTTAGAGAGGCAAGCCTGTAATTTTTTGTACGATAATGGCACGTACACATTAAAGTAAATGTACCTATGTTCATGTAATATAATGTTGTAGTATGTCAAAAAACATGAGCAAAGGAAAGTTATTTTGTTAGTAGTGTAGTACACAGGCTACTACGATAAGTACAATTACGTACGCCGTCATTCCTTTTTATGTCCACCCTTTCCCTCTTGTCATTACCAATCATCTACCTGGCTTTTTTGCTGTGTGTGGAGTGCTGATAAATAAAGCGTTTCTGCTCGCTACTTATTGTTCCTTGTCTTTTTGTCGACAGTCATAAAAATGATGGTTAACATTTTTTGTAGGGAACAATGAGGAGAAAAGATAAAAAGAAACGTTAATGGGCTGTTGTTGTAGGAGCACAACATATCATGTGTGTAGTATATGTAATGCGCATATGAAAGTATCCTTTCTTGTTTTTGTCTGCTTAACTATGTGACAAAGAAAGTTGCGCTCTTGTGGGCACTTAAAACTACAAAAGCTTGACTGTACAAATACGAGTAACGTACACCCAGGTGGATCGTTTGCTCGGATGATGAGGATCACTAAAAAAAGAAGAAAAAAAGAAGCGAAGTATGTAAGTAATGTTACATGGCAATATAGTCAAGACACAAAGGAAAGGTAAAAAGTTCCCATTTCAAAGAGAAAGACAAAAGAGGAAACTTTGATGCTGGAAAGTAATAGTTTGCTGTGGAAATGTTCATTCATATATTGATTTTGTATAAGGTAGGGCTTCTCATTGGAAGAAGAAAGGGAATCAGTGGGCAGATTGCTTGTATTTGTATTTGATTACGATAGGTAGAAAGAGAGAGAGAGAGAGAGAAATGCTCAACTGGAAAACCATTGATTACAGCTGCTGTTGCTGGTGCACTACATACCCAATGACCTGGTGAAGGTAAACTGGATATTAGGCATCCATAATAGATAGGTAGATAGAGATAACAAGGTTTGGAAAAGAAGGTGGAGGAGGCAATCAAAGCCAAAGTGGAAATAATCAGGGAACAATCAAAGTTAGGAATTGGATGGCACCGCCAACAACAAATAGGAAGAAAGACTCACAATCAATAAAGGCTATACACACACACATTGCAAGTCTTAGCTCTCGTCTCTCGTCCACTTGTCCCGTAGCTGTACTCTTGTGAGGTGAGTTAACACGACTATATGGCTTTATTTAGACGGGTTAGTTAGGTATATAATTCGTGTCTGCGACGAGTAGTATGCGTGGAGAGAGAGAGAGAGAGAGGCGACAGGAAAGGATGTTCATGTCACTTAGCGAGTAGACCAGTAGACAAATCGACAAGCACTACCACCATCTCAACTCACTCATCATGTTGGTTGATGGCCTTTCTTAACCCAAACTACAGAGAACAAGTCTCTTTCACTTTCTCCGAATCCTGTTATTTGTGCCATTTCCGAATACTACTTCCTTTTCAATGAATTTTCCCATCTTATATATACTCACTTAGCCCAATAAATATACCCACATACATAATATGTCATAACTACAAACACATCACAAATGAATAGTGGTCAATTTTTTATCCATTTCTGTGGGCCAAGAGTGGGGTGCGGAGCAAAGTGAGAATAATTGTTTTGAGCTTGCCATTTCACCTTTCGTTACAGTGGTGATGATGAGGACAAAAGTGAGCAGCAGCGAAGGAAAGTGTACACAGAAGAAAGATGACAGGGAACAAATCGAATCTAAATGGAATCCCATCCATTCTTTCTTTTGTGTTTGCACTCCTTATGCGATGATCAGCACATTTTGCGTACTCGATGAAATGTAGTCGACAGTTCTCAATGCGGATTATTCAATGGTAATGCAAAGTGAAAATTCCCTTTTTATTGTCATGAATATGATAATGGGAGCATTGAGAGTAAATATAAACAGGACTATTTCAAACGTTATCCCATTCAGCTAAATGTACTTATTTATATTCACAAAGCGAGAGAAAGGAAGGTGGAAAAGAGAGTAAAGATGTAGAGTAGCATAGAGAAACACGGTGTGGCATACCTCCGGAATAATAATAGCATATCATCATGCTCATATCGCACACCATTATTTAATGAAATTCCTGCGGGAATTCATAAGCCTACTTTCTCCCTCTTCCTTTTCCCTCTGCTTTCTCCAAAACATGACATGTCGGTCATGCTACTCTACTTGCTTTCTCTTTTCCTCCTCGCTTCTTGTCTTGTGACTCGTCCTGTCTCCCATTTATATAGCCTTCTGCACGATCCAGCGGCACAACAACAAACATCATACCATTTTTTTCTACTTATTCTTTTATCCTATGAGAAGATGATCACTGCCAACACGAAATGACTTTTTTTCTCCTTTGTAAACGACGAGTACACTCTACTTCCTTGTGGTGTCTCTCCTTATTCTCCTTTTACATCCAAGCTGTGTAGTGTACAACGAAGAGAGAGAAAGAGGAGAGCATCGCAGCAGCACAAGGCACCAGTCCCAGTTCCTTGTCGTCAACCTTAATCCCATCAACCAGAAAACAAACACGAACGCACCCTTTTACTCCCACTGCGGCGCCAACACAGATTTCGTTGAGAAGATGAGAAAAATAAAAAGAGGCCCTTTGTACTCATGTGCTATTGCAGTCCATTATTATATCAGGCAACCATATTAATAAAAATTCCGCTCCATAATAATATTGTCATCAATAACATGATCATGATAGTCGTAAGAGGAACGAGGACTTAGTACTATACTGCCGGATAGAGAGAGAGACCACATGAATATAAATGAATTAAATGAGATGCTCCTGCGTTGTTGGGATACTCACAACACACCATCTGCCTACTACAAAGTCAGCGCCGTTGCGTTCATTTATAAAATTCATAGAAAAAATTAATGATCATCTTCATTACTCAATTTCCAAGTGGAATGTAAATATTTGGATTATACAAAAAGGGGAGCATGTGTATCTTCTTATTACTTGTTCCTCTTGCGGCTAAAATGTGTACTTAGCCAGGACTTGTAGCGGTTGGGTAAAAGGAAACTATAAACATCAACGTGCTATTAACATCAATAAGATAACTTGAGAGGCAGCGGTGGAGAGCGCAAGAGCACCACATACCACATGCTTCTACCAACAAACCCTCTTTTTATGAATAATGATGATGTTATCTTCGTACATGATATGCCCTGAATATGCTCAAAATACATTCCCTGTCTTCAATCTCCCTTGTTTTTTCTTCTTCTTCTGGTACAACTTTCCGGTTGTTGTAGAAAAGTACGAAGACAGGGAAACAAGTGAAACCAGACAGACGGAACGAAAACAAGTAACGGAAACTTTGACATTTGAAAGTCCCTACTTTTTGGCGAAACTGTTTATTTGAGTGGACTGGCTCCTTGCACAAGCTTTGCAACTTTTTTCCTCTCTGGAATAAACAAGAGGAAAAGGCTTTGAAAACACAGAGACAATTATCTATAAGTAGTCGCATTATTTATCTTTTTAGCTCACTAACACTAATACTCTAAGCACAGCAACATTTTATTTAATAAACGCAGTAGGTAAACACAAGTTATAATCGGTTCGTTTACCTGGAAGCAACAGAGATACAGATGAGCAACTCAGCTCAGAGATGATGAAGATAATAATGATAATAGGATAAAGAGGTTAGGTAACTAACTAGAAGAATAGCAAACAAGACAAGGTACGTACGTAATACAACGTGGCAACTTGTGTGTGTGGGTGTTCTACTTTGGCTCCCCCCCACACAGACTACTATACTATATCCCGGGGTCTTCGGATACACACGTCACGTTATCCTTTTGAAGATAAAGTCATTCTCTGTCCGCGCAAAATAACAACAACAAACGCGTTTTCGGTTGAGGTTTTCATCTGTGTTCTAGGACTTTCTTGTCTACAATAATAATAACACCACCGTCCTCGGTACACGTAGGCATGTACATGGTACTTTGCTTTCTTCTTGTTCTATTTTTTTATTTTTCAGGTCAGCTTTTCCAAGAAAAGAATTCATGACAGTTGCTCTGCTTTCTTCTTCCCAGGATCTCAATCTCAGTGTGTATTCTTTTCCTCTTTTTTCTTTTCCCTACATCTCCTTCCTTTTTAGGAAAACCGTTCAATCTTCGACCTCTCAAAATACGACAGGAAAAGGAAGAGAGTGAAAAAAGAAACAAGTTGGCTTTTGTAAATAAATAGATAGGTACTCATGTCCTTTGCTACTCTGTGCATCCCTCTAACGGAACCATACACTCTGCATACACACACGCATATACATATGTATATGCACACGTATAGTATAGCCTTGTTCACTTGCATCAAGTTTTGTGTACTTAGCCAATACACATTTTCTTGGGTTATTTCAATTTTCACTTAAAGCGATTGTTGCTGGAAAGCGAAACTTATGCTCAACTCATGCATGGTCCTGGGTGTAAAAGAAAAAGTAAACTGGTAAAAAGTTTTTCCCCTTTATTCCTTTAAAAATGAGTTTCTCCTCGTCTTCTTCTCCTCCTGGTGGACTTGCCGGGAAAAAAGAGAGTGGTGGTGAAAAGAAGAAGAGGAGAAAGTTTCAAGTTGAGCTGTGAGTGTTGTGTGTAGCTGATGAACTGCTGTTTTCTCTCGGGTGGTTGCTTTGTCTGTCTGTGTACATTGTAAGCCTATTAGAGCAGCAACATATTCATGGATTTGTGTTGTGCTACCTACCTCAATACACTTTGTTCCCTCCATGGAATATATATCCCTATAATATTTCACGAGTTTTTAAAAGGATTTCAGAGTTTGCACCATAAAGAGAGAGGGAGATGCAGGATCATATATACCAGTTTAAACTACTCAATTCTCACAAGTAACAAGTTTACTGGAAATGTGTAACTTGTATGGATATCTAATAAATTCCAGCCAAAGTCCCTTATTTCTCACTCGCCAAGAATATGGAATCAGAGTGAATAAAAGTGTAGGTATACAGTTGTATCCACTAGCCACTTGTTCTTTGTGTCTGCACACAACTTAGTTTGCTCTGTACTTTCATTCTTCCTCTCTTTCTTCTTAGTACTCGGTATAAATTTAAAGAAATGTGACAGGGTTTTGTTGTTGTTGAAGGAACGGAAGAAATTGAATCTGTGCACTCGTTCGTCTAAATAAAAAAAGTACGACCAGAATTAAATCGAGGCGGAAGAAGAGGAAGATTGAATGGACTAAAAGGGAAGGGGCTGTTTTGCGAACAAAACTGTGATTCATTGTGACAGTCGGATTGAATAAATCAATTTAGAAAAAAGTGAATAGGACACAGTGATCTGCAATACAGAGCAGAGCAGAGAGAGTGCACAAAGGATAATATTGAGAAAGAGATCGCCTTCAAAGGGATATCCATAAATGGGTATAGTACAACAAGAAAAAAGTCGAGTATATCCATCCATTCTTCGATTTTCACGGTATTTAAGTCTGGTCATGCGAACTTATTCATGAAGAAGAAGAAGAATGAGAAGAAAAAAGTTTTCTCATTGCTACCCCGATATTATTATTGGATTTTTAGCAATTTTTTTTATATCAACTTGGGTATTGTTGGTATGTTGGTATACAAATGAAAAAAGGTGCATTTTCAAGGAGAGTGCGACGACCGATGAAAGGGGTGGGTACATATAAAATGGAGAGAAGCGACAAGCAACTAATAAACAAGGGCAGAGATGAGGAAACAGGCTGAAATTGCTTGCTCGAACGTGGACTAATAATAAGCAAGAACGCTAAAGAGCAGGAAAAGTTGTCGAATAAACGGAATAAACAAATAGCGCGGTAGTAAGTATAATAATCTGGTGGATTTAGTATGTAGGTATACTTTATGCCATTTCACTCTAGAAGGTAAAATGGTAAGCCGGCTAACAAAGGGCGATGTTGTTGTTGCTGTCTAATCTATCCGATCCGTTTTGCCTTTCTCTTGTTTCCTCGCTACTTCCTTTGCATATTATGATCATGACATGACATGTTTGATGCCTTCCCAGTCAGCTTATTTACTTTGTGGTGGAATATAACGTCGAGTCCTAATCATCAGCCAAGCTAATTTGCAATATGCGGCAATGTTGGGTGAAATTTGCTGACGATTGACGATCGTTTGCATTAAACAAAATTTTGCGGAAAAACATTGGATGAGATTTGAGATTAAAACAATGAGTGGCTCACAGAGGACAAAGCCGAACTTTATTATGTGTGTGCCTCAGTGGTTGTGATTTGCTCACAAGCCTGTTTCCCCTTCCCTCTTCCTTGCTCATTTCCCACTATTTATTTAACCAAGTAACGTCCCTCTTCTTGCTCCAAGCAAACCATGCCAATTTAGTTGGAGGCGTATATAGATATAGGGAATATGATGGTAGGAAAAACCGGGAGATAGCCAGACATGCATAGAAATCCCACACTCGTTATTCCAATGAATGCTAAACGGCTTCACTTTGTAGCATTAATGAGCCCCAGAAGTGTCAAAAACTTTTCCCTTGTATGATTATGAGCTGAGCACCAAGCATTGCGTACAACAAAGCAAACACTTTTTTACCATCTTTTCTTACCATTCATTCCTCTCCTCTTGTGATTCACTCTAGTCGTCCTATCCAAACCAAGTTTGAAAGTGTGCCAACTTTTTTTCTTCTCTGCTCCAACATTTCTGTGTATCACTTTCCTTTGTAAACATTGCAAACTGAAAAACTTGTATTTAGTCATATCTAGATATTATGGAGATATTCGACTGGGATGGTAATCATGATCATCATGGAATTGTGTGATGCCATCTTCCTATCTACATACCTAATGATATGCATACGTTGTGTGTACAATTTCTTTCAGCATGCTTAAATACATGCATACATTTGAATTGTAAAACGAAAAAAAACATCGCAGATGCCAACAAACCTAAAGCATGTACACAAAAAATGTCATCTTATTTGTCACATCATAGCAGCACGACGAAAATAACGAACACAAGCGCTGCTGTTGGCTGTCAGGGCAAATTCGGAATATTTTTGTCACACGAAAATCATATGAATTTGATGGATTTGTGTACTCTAAAATCACATTTCACATTCATTTTTACAAATTACAAATATTATTTATTTATTTATTTTTACTAGCCCCTCAATTTTTTATGTTTTTAAAGTAAAAAATCAATGTAAATCTAGTGCTATTATGAAGATTCTATATGTCTACATATAAATATAGCTTGCCTATTGTGAACGTCGGCAAAATGTGTCACATGATTCGAAAGAATGGATTATACTCACTATCCCTTCTGTCTAATATATGAAGCTATTAATTTTGATTGCAATTTTTTTTTGTTATTTTCATTTCATCATCCATTCGCTTCGAACAAAGGAATGGGAACAATAGGTATATAGGCACTACTAGCATTGGTTTTGTTTTGTAGATGCAATCCCACTTCTACTTTTATACTTATGCTTTTTTGGAACGAAATCAATGTAATTAAAATTCCCGCTTTTATTGTCTGCGAAGATATTAACGCAGAATTATACAACTACTACACAGACACAACAAAATGCAATTATTATAAAGCAGCAATGCATTTCTATAAAATTCTTCAGTCTTGTTCGTCCGTCTGAACCTTGGCTGCAAAAATCGATGTATCTCATAATAAATGCTATATATACTGATCACGATATAACTTTTGAATATGAATTTATGTTTCAATATTAAAATAGCCTAACCTACCGTTCAATACGAATAATGGCATGCATAACCCTTTAGACTTAACGCTTGGTATATTACTCATTAGGTTACATTTTCCAACTACGCAAGTTAACATTTTACATTTATTATGGTTGATATTTGGATACTTGGTTACTCCGTTACAATACTGTTTATTCGAAATATTAAGACATATACCTAGCTTATTGCGACGGTATGCTAAATCGCCAAAGTATACGAAATAAAATTAGCATCGCAATGGTAATTTTATCTCGTGGGGAAGCTGAAGCCTGTGTGGCATCTGTTAAACCCTGCATTTGCTGAATTCCACTCGAATTTGGCTTTCATTTTTATCGACATTGGTAGCAGCAACAACAAAAACAATACAATAACATTTTATTTTAAATAGGTGAACTTTTGTACCTTTTGGAAATCCCTCCTTGTTCTTTGTTCCGATTTTGACAGTGTTCATCTCGACTTCCTAAACAAATCAATGAAGTGAAAGAAAAGGGTGCTGCTGTGTTTTTTGTGTGCGTTTGCTTTTCCCCACAAACGCTACTACTGCTCATACATACATGCACCTGTTCTTAATAGGAAATAACAACAATTAATAATCAAATTGTGTTGAACGTATGGAATCAGTGCGAGCATGAGTGGTTTATGTGCTTATTGTACTAACATTTATCCCTTTCCTAATTCTGGAATAGAAAGGACAAGTATATCCAAGTCGGGAACGTTTTGAGGGGAAGCTTTCGTTCTCAAATGAGCAACAGAGTCGGAGCTGTAGTGCATTATGAGACAGTGAAGTAGACAATAATTGTCAAGTGAAAGTGCAACCTTGTGTAAACTCTGAATATATTTGGCTCAGCAGAGCAGAGAGACATACCACTCATGTCAGTCATTTTAAAGCAGATTCCGACTACTACCAGCTCCAGTTCTCCCTCCGAATTTATGCATATATCTAAGTGAAAGGATACAAAGTAGCAAACGTCCGGAGGATCCCAATCTATTTTCTCTTCAGGGACACAACAGTGTTGAAGAAGCAGTTTGTTTTATGCATCATCATCGTGATCATTATTAGAAACCCTGGCAAAATCAATAAAGTCACGTTCAACACCCAACTTGCTGGATCAAATAATTTTCGCTCAACTTGCTCTCTTTCTCCACTTGCATTTACGTTTTATGTATATCTCGTGTCCTATCCCATTCATTGAGTCCTTCTTCCGCAGCAACTCCACATTTTTGGTTCGTCAGAAGGGAGAAAACAGAGCGCACACACATACCCCACAAACGGAGTAAGACGTACTGCGTTGCATTCTACTACTACTTCTGCTGCTGCTACTGCTACTACTACTCGCGTGTGCTGTAACTTACGCCTGCCAATACTACTCGCTATACTTGCTGAGTAGTAGTGAAAGTCTTGAGTGAAGAGATTGAGAGAGCCTGTTGGGAAGGAAAACCGACCGAACGGAAAAAGGATTCAAACTGGGAATCAAGATGAACCTGAGATTTCATTTGCTCTTCTTATTTGCAGGTTAGTACAATAAAGTCTTTTCGTCTTGCTTATGCTTTGCACACATCACAAGCTCCCTGCTTTGCTTTCTTAGTCATGCCAACAAGTCAATACGCCTCCTTTAATGATATTTCAAAAGAGCGTAAAATATGGCAGAGTAACGCGAAGCAGGTGACGGTAAATGCACCACATGCTCAGAGAATAATTTGTAGTCTATAAAAGGCAGTTCCAGTCCACATATGATGCTCATATCTCCGTCGTTTATGAAGAGTGATACTGAAATGTAAATTCCGTCTGGTTCCAGGCGATTAAATTAAACTACATAGAGTCAGAGTATACCACATATGTACACTATATCATGTGAGCATATGATTTTTATTCAGCCCAATCCAAAAAAAATCATCATCGGCTACAATGTGGTGGTAAGAAGAAGAAATACGGGGAAACAGAGGTCGTTCCTCCAGTCTATCCGTTTGTCTCATGTCTCATAAACTTTCATATACGTCTTGTTATATTGTTGTCATTCAAAAAGGAGATAAAATTACGACTGTGTTTACGATTGAGGATACGAGATGAAGAAAGGGCCTCTCACAATCCAAAGTCTTGATGATCAAGGAAAACTTTGTTCTACATAAATGCACAATAGAAAGAGAAAGGGAGAGAAGTTGAGAGATAGACACTTTTTGTGTAATAATAACCCGTTTCAAATTTGGTCACATTACACAGTATAAGAGGATGAGAGATATATGGAATGAGAGGGAGGGATGGGGAGGGGAGGCCGCCAGCCAAGTACACAATGTGCGTCATTGTCATCATCAATTTATATTTCATATACGTGACGTTCAGAGTCATAAAAATGTATCCTTTTACCATCATCATCATCATACGTCGGTTTATACCTAAAAAGTAGCAAAGTAACAAAAATGGCAAACTTTTGTAAGCACTGTCAGTAAAAAAGTTTTAAATACAATTCACAGGTTCATCTGGCATGTCTGAGAGGATTTTATTTTTCTCTCGGATATATTTATTTTGTGTACAACCGAATACAGAGGTATTATTAGTGGATGATTCTCGGAAGCAAAAATGAAAGAGTAGACGTGCTGTGTGTCTTTCTGTGTGAGTGTGTGTGTGTGGGAGAAGGACAAGTAGGGAAAAACTCTGTTCGGTGGAAACGGTGAAATACTCTTTGCCGTAGTCCGTTTGACTGTGTGCGAGTAGAGCAATAATATATGTAATTTTGACATGTATGTGGTTGCTGGTTCCCTGTAGGCTATGTACAATTGACAATAGTCACGTCCCTCCATTTCATAATAAATAGAACAACTCCACCAGAGAGAAGAAAGAGAGAGTCCCTCGCACGGAAGCAGACTTGTTCACTATAGCAGTGAACTACTCCCACATACAGCTATAGTCCTTGTGTTGCTGATGCTCTAAGAAAGAGTTCAAAGTTCTGAGCAAGAAAATAAGTTGATAAAAAAACTGGCAGACGCGTGCAAATTAATATACATTTAGACATGTACACACATTATACATAGGTATATCAACATAATAGATATTACGAGAGTAGGTGTACAATATCCGCCTAGCCTTCTTATTCCAGTATGCCATCTATACAAACAAGAAACATTTTCTTCATAAAGGAAGAAAGCCAGCAGAAAAACCCGCAAAAAACCTTTCTTTTGTATTTTATTACATTTCTTTTGGTTAACCAAGGATAACTGAGTTTTGGCCCAAGCCGACATACACATGCACACAAAGGAGACGCGATATAGACACAACAACGTCTCTAGTAAATATAGTATGGGAGGAGGCAGTGGGGCTTATCTTTTTATTCTGCAAATCTAGTAGTAGTATTATTACTGTGCATAGTACGCCGGCATCCAGGAAAAAAATTAGAGTGGGAGAAGGAAAGAAAGTGAGAGAAACAAGTCGTAGTAAATTGTCCGAGTTTCATTAAACTTTTCTCGGCACTACCAACTCATCGTTATCATTCTGCCTCTTGCCAGCATCATATCCCTTTTATTTCACTTTTTTACACACAGGGCAGTAAAAAGTTAAACTAGTTTTGTGTTGGTGTCGTCGCTCCTCATAGCTATTAACAAGTATGTGTGTGTGCGTAGTTCACGTCAGAGCAAAAGACTAGCATGCATCTTTCACCATTTTGTGCATCTTGTGTTCATGTCTATTTCACATAGGTACCTACATACATTTGTACATGCATGCATTTTTTTGTACGACATGCATTCGTGGAAAAACTGCGATCAGCGTGCCTTTGTTTCCTCCTTTCATCTCCAGAAGATTGGGTTTCATCATGAAACCCTTACATCTTGTCGTCGTGAAAAGCTCTGTTACTACTATTGTGAGATACTTGCACTCCTACTGCTATGTACACTATTACTGTTATACAAGGCGACGACAAAAGAGTGCCAAGACAAAGAGAGAGAGAGAGAGAGAGAGAAATCCGTTTTTTGGTTGTGTGGTCCAACTATACAACTTGTCCTCGTCCTTCTCTCTGGTGAGATGCACACAGCGAGATGTATGGCTTAGATTCTACACATGCAACATAGATACTATTATTTACAACTATAACGGCATTGCCTGAATTATAATGTATATAACAAATCGGAAAGATCACCAAGTGCTGAATCTTTAGATTTTCTTTTTTGTCTCTTTCCCTTCTGGGTACTTTCAAGTATTCATATATTTTTTGTCCTGTGGTGAAAGGAAAGAAGGCAAAAAAGATGGAGATGGTGGGTGGAACAAACATATAGTTTGTTTCAGCTGCATCCTATACTTCTTTTACGATTCCATAACAATGTTACAAATATTTTTGGCAAATAATAATAATAATAACACGCTATTATAGATTTTTGAAAGGGTTGCGTGATGTGCTATGAATATGTATGTACTTTTTATTTGCAAAATTGGCTGCTATACAGGAATGGCTATTGGGACTGTACACCCACAATGTTCTATGGGTATAATAATAGAATAATATTATATTATTTGCATGTGTTTTGTGCAGACATTTTAGCACATTTTCGCTACGTTTCCCCCCAAAAAGGATATTTACTGTCAGGTTTGAGGAGATCAGCTAAGCTGGGCTGACAGGTCGACGAGAAGTAGACAGACGGAAATGGAGCAAAACTTGCTTGCCAACAGTTTTGTTGTGAGTTGAGTAGAGTAGCATGTACTATCATTCATCAAAACTAAGTAGCTCCTGCATCAAAAGGGAACAATTTCTTCTCTGTACATAACTTATCTTCATCATCGTCAATATTTGCTCCTGCTCTGTTGTTCATTTTTTTGTACAGAGAGGATTGACGGAGAGACCAAAACAGGAAGTACGTTGGTGCATATGATCAAGAAAGAAAGAAAAATACTCTTTTAGAGAGAGAAAAGCAGTTTCAAGTCAAATATAAAGTGTGGTGCTTGTTATTTGAGAGAGAGAAACGTAAGTGAACATTGTTGAAAGTACCTTCACATGTAGCTGCACACATTATTCTCATATTTTTGAGGTTTTTGGTCAATACGTGCGTGTAGCACAGCAATTTTTTGGTAGTTTATTGTTAGCACTGCTGATGGGAAAGAGTAAAAAGAACACAGACACAGGAAGATTGCAAGTACAGAGGAGTGGCTGCTCCTTCTCTCTCTCTCTCTCTCTTTTGCTGTAGAAGTTGCAAAAAACACATAATATGAAAGGTGGTGGTGGTAAATGGAAAAAGAATAAAAGAGTCGCATGTTTGCTTGTAGTTGTGCAGTGAGTAAGCTTTTCTGCTTTAATAAAAATAATAATAAGCAGGACCACCACCAACCAGCAGTAGTAGCAGCAGTACCGCGGCTGTCCTCATCATACGAACCAGTTTGCGTGCCAGTGTGCATGTATCTTTATAGTGTGCGGAGAAAGCATAAGCTCAAGAGTTTTTTCTTCCAACATTGCAATGAATGGCATATGTATATACATAATAATAATAGTAATAACACCTTTGGTAAGAATATAAAGATAATATAAAAAAGTGAGGGTGCTTATAGTTCACTACTCCTCCAGCAGCAGGAGCAGCAAAAAAGTAAAAAAAATGGCTTGTAGTACAAGAGCCATTCATTCTGGTTGCTGGAAAGTGTATAGGTACCTTAACATTCTTCGTCTGGCCACGTTTTTTCGCTACTTATCTCTCTGCTGCCATTACCTACTATCTACTACTTTTTCTCTAGGTTGCTTCCAACTTCTTGTTCAATGGGAAACTCAAGTAGTACGTAGTAAAATGGAAAGAGAGAAGAGAGAGGAGCAGTAGCAGTAGGGTATGTACACACACTGCTGGAAAAAAGTGTGAACAAACCAAAGAAAAAGCTGCACCAGGAACACATTTTTATTGATTGACTTTATCCTCCAAAAGTCATTTTCTCTATTTCTTCCACCATATTTTCCCTATTGTTGCGCTACTTTGTTGTTGTTATTATTATAGTAGCGGGAAAGTCAACTCAAAAAGTAACCAAGGTTTCTCTCCACTTTTTTTGTACTATGGAAAAGGATGCTGTCGGCAATTTTGGAGGACGATAATGATGATGATGGCCTCACTGACTCAACTGAAGAGCTTAGCACAGAGAAAAATGTAATCAACGTCATAAGCTAAAAGTGTACATGTTTTTCATAAGAAACTAAATCGGCTTGCTGTTGTGAGTATTTTTATTATTATTATTATAAATATGATGATGGTAGGAAAAAAGGTTCCTGCTCCTTTTGCGCTTTGCCTACATTACTTTTACTTAAGGCAAAGTAGCCGCAGTAGAAAAGCAACAACAA
The DNA here is from genome assembly GCA_027744095.1 of Zhuqinia jingwanae. Lineage (NCBI taxonomy): Eukaryota > Metazoa > Arthropoda > Collembola > Entomobryomorpha > Paronellidae > Zhuqinia > Zhuqinia jingwanae. The sequence goes on along the minus strand of JAHZNC010002637.1, from coordinate 22,430 downwards.
TAACCTCAGGGTATTTTGTTGCTGCTGTTATATAACTTGTTTTATTATTATATAGTCAAGAGAGTAATGGGAGGAGTGAAAGCCGGAAAGTAGGATCATTTCCAAAAAAAATCGTTGGTAAACTAAATTACGATGTTGGGAGTTACGACAACGCAGAATACTCAACACACAAACATACTCACACACAAAGCAAACTAGTCCAAGAATATAACATTCTCATTTGCTCTCTCCAAAAAAATACGCATATTTATAATAAACGACCAAAGAAATTCATATTCATGTGTACACAGAGAGTGAACACTAAGTACATAGACATCCATTATACTCTTGGCTGACCTACTCTTTAAATAGCAAACTGCAGACTGAATATTACATACCTACAAATATTTTTGGGAAACAAATGTGCATGAAAATGCGGACTTTTAAAAAAAGGAGTAGAACAGAGAAGAGGAAAAGGAGCGGAGAGAAATAATAAGAACAAAATAAAGCAAATTCATTTTTTTAAACTGCAACAAGAGCACAATATATGATGGCGGTGCGGTGGTGGCATTTGATTATCGTATGTAGTGGTGGTGACTAGGCATGCATGTCGGATTAACTCAGTTTTCCTATTCCATCTTCTATAATATACGGAACAGAGGAATGGAAAACAGGTCGAGTGGTATAGCGGGATTAAAGAGTCATACTAGGTGAGTAGGAAACCCAACAATATGAAAAATAATATAGGAAAGTGGATATGCACAATGTGTTATGGTGCTCACAGACATGTTTCTTCTCAATACATAGAAGAGAGATTTGATATATGTCTGCTTCCTTCCTGCTCTATTCCAAGCTCTCTCATGCTCATGCTCCCCTTCCAACAACAGCAAAACAACTAAACCTAACATGTAAACATTACTTATACTTAGCTTTCAAAACAACAACGAGAACAGTAGCGGCATAGCAGAGCAGAGAGAAAAGTCTGGCAAAAACACGTTGACTGAATTGGTCCGAAAAAAAGTTGTAACCTAATTTATTATTTTCATCCAACTCAACTCAACTCTCATTCACTCAATTGGGAAGTTGGGGAAAATAGCAGAAGCAGCACAGCCAACTGTGAGCATTACTACCATCATCACCATCATCAAATAAAGAGCAACGGTGAGAATTACAGAATGCAGAACAGCAGAGGACATATTATATGATTACGCAAAAAAAAACTGTTCAACACTGTTAGCATGTCATGGCTAGCTGTGTTTCTATATGTGCACTATGTGATTTCAATAATAATACAATGGTTGCATATGGTATTGGCAATCGCAAAATAAATAAAAATAATGGTCTGCCAGTCAACTAGAAAGCTATTTGTTCGTTACACAAGTCCATTGGTTAGTTAATATTCAAAATTGTATAGGCTTCCGCTCCGGAGAAGAGGATGCATTAAGGCAATCAATGTTTGTGGGATTTTTGGAGAAAGTGAATTAGGTGGTAGAAGGCAATGTGTGATCTGTCATGTGTTGAAACTCGGCAACTTAATACTACAGATGATGATGAAGATACATGTATCAATGAATTAGTGGTAAACAGAACAAGTACTCAAGAGAAGACAATGATTTGAAGGAGAAGCACTAGAAAGGAGCAAAGAAAGTGGCTCTTGTGGACATGGAAAAAGCGTCAAGAGTGGAAAAGAGGAGTGGAGTAGTCAGTGGGACAAGAAGAATGCAAAAATATAAAACCTGAAACTCGCATGGGTGGTGGTAGTAAAAAGGACACGGAGTGATGGAGAATGGTGGCCTTGCTCTCTGTATGCTTGTCTACGTGTGTGAGAGCATGTCATGATGGTGGGATGGATGGGATGTCATGCCCTTTTCAGAACATATCTTCTTGTAACCGCTACTACTACTACTACTGCTTCGAGAGAGAAAGGGAGAGAGTTACTACACCACGGTCTCTCCATTTCTTTCTCCCTCCCTCCAATAAAAAAGTATATAGGGTAGCTATACACAAACACACAAGCAAATATACACAAAACATGGATTGATAATGGATCAAGATGTAGTTCAGTTGGTTTCTCGCTCCATGGCATGGCTACATATTACGCAGTAAAGGAATAAAAGGATATATGTACTTAATGCATTTCTATTTATATATTTATGGGTAGTTATGAACATATCATCTTGTGACATTGGGTAGCGAAACTACGAGCACTATCGCTGTATTTGCTACTCCATATTATGTATGTAGCTTAGTTGTGCGCTTCCTTGACTCAGATCGGAGAAAGGGAAAGTTGAAAGTTGGTGAGGGAGGAGGAATAGTAGGGCAAAAAAGGGAGAAGAAGATGGAATGATCAGCAGGCCTGGTCGTCACTCCTACTGTTTGTAATGGAAGTATGCCGTCAAGCCAGCATGACCACTTTTGCTGTTGCTGCTCCTCCGCCGCCGAGCCATAACATCATTCCAAAGAATTTGTGTAAAATCCATTCATTTGAGACTTGTTCTTTGTATGATGTCTATAGCATGCTCACTCAATCACGTGCACGTGTGTTTTGTGCAAGTACCTAAACAATTACACAAAGCACATCTTTTAATTCCTTCCAAACTTTATTGCGTAGTGTGCTCAAAATGTTGTTTTTTCAGGTGTGTGTGCTCATTTTAGACTGTGCACTCTTCCCAGAAGCCTGAGACACTGGAAAGTAAACAATCTAGATTAAAAGCTATTTGTTGGTAGTGCAACTCAAGGGAAGGGAGGAGACCAACCAATTCACCAACTCTATGCCACAAGAATAAAATAAGAATGGAGTGAGCAACTTAAAAATGTAACTTGATCAAATGGCACGGACGACAACATTCCACGCTATCCTTTCCATTTCATTTGGATAGTGTGCGTACATAGTAGTACATGTACGCTTCCAAGTATGACGTCAGAATAGAGAGGAATCTACTCACACAAGCAACCAACATATTTTGAACAACTTTTTTGTGTGTTTTTTCTTTCGATACAATAATTATTTGTCTCAAGTACTCCAAGATGATTTCATTGGTCTCCATATATTCTCAGTTGTTATATGTGTATGTAAGTATAGTTTTTTAGTGCAGGAGCTGTGATTGTGTTTTCCTGTTGATTGGAAAACACAACACTCCACCTCAATTCGTAAAGGCAGGGAAATCCCTAAATGTCATTGAATCACTTCTTTTGCATTGAGGAGAGCCGCATACAGTTTTTAGTAGCCACACATGACCATGAGATTTAAGTTGAAAAGATGAGAAAGGTAAATTGATTAAGTTAGGTGAACGGAGGAGTATAAACATGATATGAAATGCAGATGGAGGGCATTTTTGGTAGGGAAAAGTGTTTTTGTTGTTATTGTTGTTGTTGATGTTAGTAGTGTATGGCACACGATGGATTAGGAGTTGGAAGCATGCATGTCTGGCATGCCATGCTGTTGTTTTTCTATCCGTCCAAATTTATAGGAAGAGAGCTGAGTCAATAAACGGTTGTACATTTTATGTGTACACGAACATTTTTGCCAAAAGTGTAGCTTAGTCGCCCTTCCTTCCTCCTTCCTCTTGAGGTCCCTACACTCTACCAGAGAGCAAAATGGAAGAAGCATCATCATCTTGAAGAAAACAGAGGGAGAGGAGAGTAGATAGAGGTGGAGGGAAAGAGAAAGCGACCGCGTGGATCGATTTCCCTCAGCCTTTTCTTCAACTTTGTTGCATTACTACTTCTAGCAGCACCGCTACTACCAGTCCACACACAACATTCAAAACAGATTCTCGCTCAAAACGTACTCTGTAACATCAACATGCAGCAGCAAGCCAAAGAAAAACCTTTTCTATTGCTACTGCTGCTGCATCAGTTCTTATCCTCTGCTCATTTATGTACTTTACAGAGAAAGTAGGGAAATATAGCATATAAGCATCATGGTGCATATACGGATCTCTCTCTCTACTCCACTTTATGTGTAATATTATTATTCTTTCAAGTAGTAGGACTCATGAAAATGCCGGATACAAATCAATGGCTACACTCTGTCTGCAATCTATGTACATTTTCTAAACTATTTAGGAAGGAAAGAGAAGAGAAAAAATATGACAAAACGATGGAGTAACTCTTCTTGTTTTTCACTTTTCATCAAATATGCTGCACAGTATAAAACTTGCACATAGTTTTGTGTGTGCCTATTTATAAGTGCATGTACCGGATATACTCTACAGAGACCCTAAAAACTGTATCCACCACCAACAGCTCTGCAGCAGAGAAAGGCACAGAGAGAGAGAGAGAAATATATGCAGTGAGCTGTGGAGTGAATGCAGGAGCAGTACGGAAATAAGTTTATCAAAGACATACATATAATACATATTATTATAAGTACTTGCATGGATGTACGTGTATGGATGTATTTTGATGAAAGTATGTCTTTGGCTCCTTTTCTCTTTCGATCGATGACATTTCGCGATTGGGATACTTGGGAATAAGATACGCGGAATCTTCTCTCTTCTCCTGCTCGCCCGCTGTTTCTCTATCAACTTTTATGACATATCAGATGAGCAGCAGACTTGCACAAAAAATTGCAACTTTTATATATTCGTTTGCCTTCTTTCCAATTTGTGTGCTGCTGCACAAGAAATACATGGTATCAAAAGGGACAAAGAGAGAGAGAGAGAGAGAGACAAACACGCAATCAGAAATATGTGTATATTTATACGCATATAACGTGAGAGTGAAATGGCAAATTTCTTCATTTCTCAAGAATGAAAATGATAACTTATTGCACTATAATACTACGTTCCTTCTATTTTATTAATAAATGCATTGGAATTCTCCTGTCATAAATGTGCTATCATCACCTCCGCCTGTTGGCTAGCCCCATTCTGACTCTACTTTTGTAAGTATATATATTATGCTCCTCACTTGAATGTGAGTGACCTTTACTATTCCAACAACGGAAATGTGGGATAACAGAAGAGAGAAAATAGTAAACACTACACTAGAACAGACATCTTGCAACCATTTGAAACACGCCCATTCTTACGTGTGTTTAGTGAGTACCTTGAGGTCGAGAAAATAATGTTTGATGCTGTGTGTAGTATATATGTAAGTATAGAGACATGACGAGGGAAAACAAAGTTTCTCTTTTCAAAGGGAATAACACCAGCAGGAAGAAAGAGAGCGAGAAAAACAAAAATATTACGTAACAGAGAAGCATATTGCATAATCCCTATAAAATGCACACAACTTTTATGCATTTATGTTTATATCCATACATAAAAGGCATTCTCACATTTCCAAACGTTTCTCTAAGGAAAAAATATATTGTGTGATGTGATTTCAAGTTGAACCCTGTCTTGTGTGACGGCATAAACTTGTACATTTTATGCTTTTTATAGACATTTCATTTTTGTTGTTTGTAATTCTAGTGATTTATGAGAAAAGTATGATTGCCAAAGAGTTGTATAAAGCGTGGTGCTAAAAAAAGGTATTCACTTAATAAATTGATAGAGATGCCACATTTTACTATTTTGCACAAGTCCACTTTCCTTTCTGATAAGAAACAATGTGTATGCATGCATGCATTATGTACGTATGTATATGCATTATATTATCTATGACGTAAAAAATATTTAAAAAATGTATTGACATTTTACTTGGAGCAGTTGTAAGTTACCAAATAGCGTGTACTACACCAGCAATATTTTGACGAATGGCAATTGAAACTCGAGAATTTCATGCTGATCCTCATCATGATGTAGGTAAAGGCGGCTCGTCGTTATGCTAAAGGAAAACTAAAAACACACAAAACATGTTTGTTTGGTAGAAAAATGAAAATAAGCTGATTTTTATTTGTGTGAGTCGAATGAAGGGGAGTGCACATGTAGCAGTATGTCAGCTTAAGTACAATAATAAGTAACATTGTAGCAGCGTGGCGGCTCGGCGGTCGGTCGGTCTCCACTAAAAATATCGCTGTGCAATATATTTTCCTGATGATTTGTGGAAAAAAGAGAAGAGCGGCTCTTATACCTTGACAACTTAATACTTAACTAACCGGCATAACAACACTTTGTACTGCTGCATCTATATGTGCACAAACTGACATGTGATATGTGATAAATGTAGGTGTACAAACAGACAGTGTATATAGCTGTATATTATACTAACATTATTTTATTTTGCTGTCAGCATGATCACAGCTGCCTTGCACCATAGAATAGCTGCATGGCAGTGGAGTAAAACTGAAAATACCCTTTTGTGTACTGCTTATTATTATGAAGGAGTGCCACATTGAAGGTGCAAATGAACCAGTTTATAACTTTCCCTGCGTGGCTAGTATCTCTCTTTCCGAGATGTAATCTGACTTGCTTTGCTTGGCCAGTGTGATTCCTCCTTCATCTTTTATCCATGGCTGCGTGCATTTGTACACGCAGTATGTCCCGCAATCATTTTGTATTGATGAATGGGATTTGTGTGAGAGCTCGGGTGATTTCTTACCAACCTTCCTATAGACTACCACCGACCACTTCATCATTTTCTCTGCACTAGTCTGTTGGTTGAATATTGCTCTACAAATAGAGTTTATATATATCGATATATTTATGTGGGTAAATTGATGCACGTCCCACTCCTCCCCCTCCAAAAAATCATAAAGTATTAAAATAACCTCCTGCCTGGCTGACTGACTCAAACCTTCAACACAATTCAATAACTGAAGCCAAGAGAGTTATAAAAACGGTGTTGCAGGCCATTGTGAGTACTCAACTCACTCCTTCAATTTCTTACTCAACACATCGCCCACTCAATCAATTACACACACTTGCACGCACTCTCACACATGTACACACAGGTGCATGCATATTATATGAAGCCCATGCTCCATGTAGGCTTACAAATACGCTGTTATTATGACCATTTCAATTCCCATTTTTCCAATAACCCAGCGGTTTTTTACTGCCACATAACACGAAAAATTCAATTATGGGAGCAAAGTTAATAGCAATGGAGACGAGAAAGGGAAAAAACTAAGAAAAGCTATCGGCTGTGTTTTTTTTCTTCTGCTGATGGCTCTTGCACGTCGTTGTTTTGGATGGCACTAGAAACAAGAAGCAAACAAATAAGAACACTGTAAATGGACTCTTTTGTTATCTTTTTCATTTTCTATGATGACTGCTGCTAAAATACAAACTTATTGTCGTTTCCTCCATCACATCCACTTGTGAAAATGAAGGAAGGGAAACTGTAAAAGTGCTTGCTTAAAAAGAATCCGGGTTTCATACATCTTCTGCTTACAGGGCTGTCTTTGTTTACAAAGCAGAGAAGGAAAAACAAAAATTAGAAATTGTTGCCTCAAGGACTGGATGGATTTATAGAGAGAAAAATAAGAGAAAAAAGTTGAATAGGAAAGAGAGTGACGAGCGATTTGGATGGAATACAGATGGGCCTCAGGGAAATTTTCATGCTGTATTTGTATATTTCTACTTTGTTTGATCGGTTCGTTTCCCCTCTATTTTTCTTGGAATAGGCCAGTAATAATTGTACAGACACAGAAAATTTAGCGTTGTTTAATGATGAATGCTTTTAAAAATAAAAGCCTAATGTAAAGTCTCAAAATTCAAAATCCATAGTCAACATGAACTGAAACTCAAAAATTAGACCTAAATTGACCAAAAGAAATGCGCATGTTTTTCCAAAGTCGAACTGTTTACGATTAAACTGTCCCACTGTGATACTCAATCTAATAAATCTGGTATATCTTTTGAAACATTTTGGCTAATAATAAATGTGTCAAGGCGCATTTCAGAAAAATGGTGTTTGTCAATGATATTCAAAATGTGGAATCGATAGTTTCTGTTGATGTGAGCTTATAACTTGATACATAACTACTACAAATAGCCCCAAAACTTGCACATGATTCAATTTATTGTATGCAAAATACGGAAAATCCTGTTTTATTCCCAATTCGCATTCCACTCAACAAATTCAATTTCAAGCCATCGGTTAAAGGGATACGAATAATAATAATAAAGTACCCGTATTTTTGTTAAATTTGAAATGCGTTAAGTGCGTCTAACTGGAAAGAAGCCATAAGTACATTTGCATTTTTTATTATTGTGTATTAGGTAGGTAGGTAGTATAGGATATAAATTGGTAGGTACATATACCACTAATTCATTTCGTCATGTTCGGAAGCAAGTCTGTCGCTTCCATAATAAAATACATTTCCTAAACGGCCTGTTTCCCCTGGAGTAAGTATATTCATTCCGATTGCCATAGTGCAAGTTGTTGCGTAGACTGCCTTCCTCCCATTTTTTTTCTCTGCTAACGACTTTCGCTAAAGCCGTTTGAAGCCTGGCTGCTGTTAAGTCTCCCGGTAATATTATGATGACGATGACTGCCTCTCATGCTGCTTGCTGTTCTGCGTAGATCGATAAGTAATTAAGGAAATAGAGGATTAACTGTTTGAAGAACGGGATGGAGTGGTGGCGGTGGCAGAGCAGTCGAGCGACCAAGTATAAAAAAGGAAGGCGGAATCTACGACACTCGGGATTGGGAAAAAAGGATGAAAAGTGGAGAAAGAAAGAAAAGCTGTTGCAATCTACGAATTGTTATCGCTTTGCCATTTCCTTCTTTTATTGAGCCTACCCCGTCTCCACTGTCATCCCTGCAGTGCTAGTGGTATAGCAGTGGAACGAGTTTAAGGAGTGGAGGAAAAGAGAAAAAAACTGGAATCAAATTTGGAACTTTGCTCGATTGCATTGTGCCGGCTGCGGCAGGAGAAGAAGGCTGAAAACCTATGAAATTCTATAATATGCATTTGAAGACTTTTGGGAAGACGTAGACTCTGTCTGTTGAGCAGATAAAGGAAACATTTTGCACGCGCGGTAAAAGCATACACAAAACTACATTATAACTTGTAGGAATACAAAAGATTGAGGAAATTGGAAATAAAAAGGATATGTGGAGGAAATAACTACATCTCTCTCTCTCTTTCTCTGTTTGAATAATGCGATTTTGTAAAGGTGACAAGGACCACGAAATATGACAATGATGACGATTAAATCCTCTGCATTTTAGCACTTACAATCCACTTTACTTAAATAGGGCTTCAATTATATTTTTGAACTGGTTTATTACAAATCAAGGTTTGTATTATTTTTTGCATTTTGTCTTCTACCCAATCGATCCCTGAACAGTCAAATGCACAACTTTATTAAAATGTATGTGCATATGTCTATCTCTGTTTTTTAGGAAGCCAGAAATGAATATTCTAAAAGCTAAAGTGCATCACCCACTTTGAAACTTTTGCATGCATATATTTTCACGTCAAAATGCACCAAAGGAGAAAACATGAATTATTTTAAAATTGAATTTCAGCAAATAATAAATCCTTTCTGAATCAATTACGGACATTAGTGGGGAAGAATGTACTTTTGTACTTCTTTTATACTAAATATACATCTCATTTCCTGGGAGCATACAATTTTTTCAGTCTTTTAAACATCCTGTGTTGTGCCCTACTATCAAAAAGACAAAAAAGAAGACTGGTGCGAGGGGAAAAGTGAGAGAGAATCCAATTTTCATGCATATTCATTTTCTCAGTTGGATGAGCAATAATAAAACAGGAATACATTATATCCAATGAAAAGTGTAGGGATTCTTCCTAATATCCTTCTGGTTTCCTTTTATTAATAGTCAACTAATTCTACTTGCAAGAGGAATAACAGCCATATTCAGGATGACGACGAAATGCATGTAGGTACACTCTTTTGGTGTAGCCTTCCTTTAAATAATATACACAAATGCGTCGCTAGGAGCAAACACCGGATTTAAGACGGATCGCAGACGCACAAACCAAACCAGATTAGAAGCAGACTCCCTTTTAATTTTCTCCCGTCTTGCATCTGTTTACATCTTCTTGTGCGGGAAGATATATACATATACATGTATCATGTGTAATCATTGTAATAATTATACTATTCTCATTGGAAGAAAATAAATATAAAGACTGCACGCCTCTGCTCTTCTTCACAGCTTTTGTCAAGTTGCTCGACTGTCGTCCCCCTTCGCTACCCCAAGACATGATGATAGATATCCCTGTTGAAATGAAATGAATTGAAACCACATCTTTCCTGGAATTCTCAATTTGGTTGAAAAGAAAAGAAGACGAAGGAAACAGAGGAGAGTAGCACACAAGAAAACTCCACCGAGAATGAAGAAGTGTATGAGGGACCACGAGGAGTAAAAAAAAAGTAGACAAGTTTTTTTTCTCTGTCAAAGAAGGAAATGAGACGAGTGAAAAAAGAAAGAGGAAATATGCTGTGGTTGGCAGATATTCGTCTTCTTTTGCTGCTGCTTATTGTTCTTGGGCTGCTACTGCTCCAGTTGTATATGTCTTCTCTTTTGGCTCCATCGAGAGAAGAAAAGAGCTTTTGACAACTCTCCCGTTGCGTTCCCGTATGAATATCTATACCAACCATATATAATACATTGTGCTTTTTATTTTGACAAAAAGAAAAGTGTGTAGCAGAAAGGGAACATGTATACTTGTGTGACAGGAATAGCATAAAAAGTGCTTAAAACGGATGAATTGTGGTGGAGAATACTTATCAGCAGATTTGAATGGATGGATGCAGCCGAGGGGAAAGAAACTTTCCTTTATTTTATAAAAAAAAAGAAGAAGAGTAGAAGTATGACATGATGATGACGAAGATGCGGTTATATCATCATCTCAGGATCACTTACAAATATAATAGGTATAAGTATTCTCTCTCATTTTGAATACGTTTTTGTCTGCACACTTGCTCATAATAATAATATGCCTGAAATGCATGGCATCATCATCATCTGCTGAGCAAAGAGAGATGCTATGCTCTGCCTCCTTATCCATATAATTTAAAATTTGCCACTTGAATTGGCATTCACAAAGTTGGTTTTGTTCTCCGTAAGCAATTTTCTTTCCGCTTGTGTGCAAAGAGAGAGAGAGAGAGAGAGAGAACATTGTTTCTTTTTTGGAAGTTATACAAGGTTTACATTATTTCTAACATTTTAGCCAGATGCTATATAGGAGTCTCTCTCTTCTAAAAAGCTAATAATATCACTTCCTTTAAGCCTTTTCACTGCCCATCATCATCTTATTTTTCTGCCTGTTTCATGCGAAACTCTTTACTTCCTGTTTGCTACATTCACACAAACAAACACACACACACACACACACGAGTACTGACTTGACTTGTACATAAAATGTGATATTATCAAGAATGTTGCCAGTTGTTCCCGAACACTACTGTACTCATCATCAACTTTTTGCCTCTTGCCACATATATATACTGACTTGACTATATCCTATTTTTTGTCTGCGTGCCTATCTGCTCACTGCTGAGCTACCCTTTTTTTCTTCCCTACTTCACTGGGTATTTCCTCCTCCTATTGTCTGACGAGCGGAAAGATGTGTAATGTAGATAGATACACACAAAAAACTGAAAGATTTCATCCCAGTCCAACCAACTGGAAGAAAGAAAAGCGAAGTCAAAACATCAAAAATGAATGTGTGTGTTTTTTGTTGTCTGTGGAATTTCTTGAGATTGAGCAAACATATATGTTTAGTCGTTACACTCCTATTACGGGCCTTGGTGTAAGGAGCAAAGGGTTAAAAAGAAGCAAACAAAACTGACTTGGCTGTCTTGACTGCCGCTGCTGCTGTGGAAGGGAAGTGAAAAGATGGAAACGAGAGATGTGCATGATCGGTGGCAAAGGCAAAGAAATTTTAATATTGAACACTTTCCAGAGATAACTGTACAAGTTTAACAGTTGTATTCCTTGTAGTATTTAGAATGATGGTATGGATGGCAGTATTATAGGAGGAAGATGATGATAGTAAAACTCATGAAGGAAGACATATTACAATACTCCACTTCTATTCGGCAAAAATACTTTACTGCTTGATAGATACATAGATAAAACGATTTTAAAGCTGAGAGCATCCATTCATTGGGCGAGCAGATCAAAGGAAACGTCAAGAAAAATGCTGTTGGGAACGAGGGGGAGCAGGAAAGTACCTTTCTCTCTCTCTCTTCACTTGGATTGCTTTGTATGTATGTTTGTGTGCCTAGTGAATGGACAAGTTTTAGGCCAGAAGGAAATGTATGTATTTTTGCTGACAAGGAAAAGCAAGTATTGCGTTCGCGGCTAGCAGTATTTACTAGCTCTATTTATAATTAAAATATCAGTTACATTTCGTCTATTCCGGTTTCAACTCTCGTCACACCAGAATTGCACATTATAGGAAACTGTGAAATGACGTTGTTCCAAAGTAACTTCCGTCCAAATTTATGCGGTGCGTGTCTTGAGAAGGCAACAAACATGAAAGTTGCATTATAACAATTGGAAAATAGGGGTTGGAACAGATTGAGAGAGAGGGAATGATGAATGCGTTAATTTTTTCAACTTCGGGTGCATGGAACATGGCTACATTTTACAATATACTTGTTCCTGTCTTCCTAGATTGCGGTTTTGTGCGTGAGATTTAATTATAAAAAATTCCCCTATATGTCACTCTCCATTTGCAAAAGGTAACGTGGGCTCGAAACCCTACCAGATGTACACATATCTTAAGTAATTGAATCGTGCTCACCAATATATGTTCATCCACCCAAAGTAGCTGCGGAGCAGTACCGTAACTGTGTAGCGATTAATTTTGTAAAGGGATTGCCTAATATGCGTACCGCGTTACCACACAAGCCAATGAATTAGTAGACCAACAAAAATATTTAAATTTTTGCAAGAGTAACTGAGTAACTAGCGTGTGTTTTATAAATAATACACACTTTATTCGAAAGGGAGACTAACTGAAGGGTAGGCAAGTTTCCTTGAATCTTATCCAGAATTCCAGAAAAATAAAAGCGTCTGTAGCTAAAAAGAATGCATAAAAATTGATGGTGCTTACCCAAGGCGCAAAATCATGAAATTAACGCAACAGCCGCCATTGAAAAGTTGTTGGTGGAAGGTGCTTGTGGAGTAGAGTAGAGAATAGGAAAGCAGATTGAAAAGAAAAAGTTGGGTTGAAGGATGGAGTCGGTAAATAAACAAGTTTGACATTCTTAACATCTTTACAAAGTGTATTTGGTTTTACGACAATGTATGTACCTATATTATGCATGTTGTGCTGTATTGCGCTTTTCAGTAGTCGGCTACGCATATAACTATTTTGCCAAGACTTCAAATATGGATAGACATGCAAGTACATATAGGGCGGAGTACTAGGTGCTGGGAATATGTAAGGCAAGCTCTTGACGCTGCTTTCCACTTTCACTTGGACTAATGGAAAAGACTTGTTCCCATGTTTCACGTAACTGATCCTTTGAACTCAATCAGGATCCTCGACTCCAAAAACAGACTTGGCTCTCTCTCTCTCTCACACACAACAACAAAACAGGAGCGGAACTAAACTGACAGGTAAATAATACATACTGTACGCCGGTTTGTTCCAAAGTGGAGGAGCAGTGCCCTTGCTTCTAACAACCAACGCAGAATAAGCGTCATGTTTGCTGCTCCACAAACACAACTTATGGCAACTTTATTTACACCAACAGACAGACCATTTGACAAGCAAATAGCACACAACGTCATGCTACATACATACTGTATAAAGTGTACATACTGTATCAGTTAGAGGTAGCGTGGTCTGTTTTTAAAGTAGCTTTTTGCTGTGGCTACCTTTCGGGGAACCTAAAAATCCCTGAATACAAATGAAAGTCCGGATGCATTGCATTAATAACTCTCATGATTGAACTGACATTACACACCCAGAGAAAGCAAAGTTGCGTTGGTTTTGCGCAATGGATATACATATTTCCTAATAAATATTATTTGATTGTCCATTACTACCGACGCACGTACAAGTTAGACTTATTTGTTAATATGACATGACACTTGTGCATGTCATCTTCTTTCCTAAATTCTCTGTGATTTCAATTCCATTAACTTGCCAGTCTCAAAACTAGCTACGTACAATATTCATGCACACACCACAACACACTTCATCCATGCGACACGGGCATGCGTATATTATGTCTGCCTGCCTGCGAGGGGTTATATACATTCTTCAAACCGTTTCTCTGTAAACAGAGTGATTATCTGGCTCATCTTACAAAACTGCCGAACACATCGCAGACAAATATGTATAACTGCGACTGTGAAACTTGGTTGAGGAAAGTTGTGCTCCAATTTAAAACGTGTAAACGTCTTGGCTTACTTTTTTTCAAGTGAAAATAGATGTGTGGGAGTAATGTGAGGGAATTGAATAAATTAGTACCTAAAATGTGTTCACAGTATACACAGAGAAACTACACGAGAATGACTAAATGACACGTTTTGGTGGAAGATAAATCGATAAGAGAGGAGAAAACATTTAGAAGACGTGAGTAAAATTCTAAATGAGATGTTGGCCTTGAAAACTAGACTGACACATATTGATACTATGAATAATCGATTTTCATCCGGAGATTTCATTCTTATTCTTTCTTCATGTTTCATGTTTCATGAGAAGGGACAAATTTAAATTATTTTATCATTTTAAAACATGCATATCTGCTCAGACGTTTGGAATTTGGAATAGTGTTTTTACATAAAAGTACGTAGTTGTTATTTTCAAGTTCAAGTGAATTGAGAATATTGAGATAGGTATATGTTTAGTGTTTGTCAAGTTATAGGAGTTTAGTATCAGTAGCAGATACGTCACTAAACCACAACTGCCACAGTAACGCTGCAGCAGCAGTTCAGGCGAATTGCGGTGGGCGAGTTTGAAAGGATCATTTTGTGACCACCATATTATCACCACCGTCATCCTCCACCTCCACTTATTTTATTTTATTTTATGAATACAAATGCATGGGAATTTGGGGATAAAATTGAACAAAAAGGAGCATACGTTGGGAGCAGATGTGATTTTGATATGCGATGTGTCATGTTTGTAGCCCACCACAATTTCCAACTGGATTTGCCTGCGATAAAATATCTGTTGTACGTACAGTCTGCGAATACATATACATAGTAGTCATAGTGCCAACGAAGAACGGAAGTTGCTATCATGAGCCTTTTTGGCTACTACTTCCAAGTATGCCTAGCCAAACAAATACAATTGCTCATCCGATTGTCTGATGATACCCAAACCCATGTGTGTTGTGTTGTATGCATTTTGTTTTGGAATGAATGTAGCGTGATGATAGGAGCCTCTTCTGCATTTTGGATAGCATCACAGCTCCAGTAACAACAAGAAGCTTTTAAAGGAACGAAAAGAAGCACATACCTATTGCATATCTACACACACATATATAAATGTATGTAATGTAGTAATGTGTGTTATGCATGAGCGTGTTATAATGGATGTTGTGAAGTAAGCGTAAATGGTATTTATCTAGGGAAAGTGGTTTGGTGAAAAGTGGAATGCAGGCAGTTGAGCTCAAATCTCCATTATAAATGGGCGGCTGTGTTGTCTCTTCAAGACACACAACCAACTAGCTCGTTGCGACCAGCTAGAATGCATCCTCCTTCCAAGTAAAACATTCTTTAAGGCGCACTTATCCACTTCACTATACCAAAATACTCTCCTTACTTTCCTTTTGCTTATGCTCGCCAACTTTAATGTCCAATAACACTCGTTGCGTACATATACATATACGTGTACTCGTATTTGCGTATATACACATGTGCAAATACATACCTACCACCTATAATTTTCCCTTTGTAAAACTTCTCACTCAAACATTTTTGGAGAGAATGAGAGAAGACCAGGAGTCTGGTACAAGGAAAAGCTTCCATTTTTTCACCCGTATGTAAAGGGACGACGAGGAGGATGCTATTTGGTAGTGTCCACAGGTCCAGAGACACACTAACAAGAGGAGTGAAAAGTGAGCGGGAGGAACACAAGCCTTAAACAGTCGTGTCTCTTGTTTTCCTTCTTTACTCCTCTCTCAACAATAACATCAACCTTTTAAAATGGACTATTTGTGTGCGTAAATTTTCGGCAGGAGCAAAATGCTTGTTTCTCTTGTGCGTTAAGTGCGCCCTGGCTTTTATCCTACCTCCACCACAATCCTCACAACAAACATGGTTATTTTGTTGGCAATGGCGTCATCATCATCATCTTCTTCATGCCGACATCCTGGAGTTAAATGTTTCTCTGTGAGCTAGCTACTAAGTGCTACAGACAAAAGGCGAGTCCCGGTTGTCAGATAAACAAGGTGTGCATTATGTTATTCAATTCACATTCACTACCTACCACCACCACCACCGCTTTACGTACTTAATTCTTTTCCCACAATCCAAGCCTTTTCCCTTTTGTGGTTTTACTTTTTTGTTTTCATCCGTTTCTTCACTTTCATCTCTAGTTTTCTTTTTAAAATGGCAAAAAATGGATGCTGGTTCATCCTTCTTAACTTGTTTAAAAGCCTACTTTATGGGAGACTCGAGCAGAAACATACAAGGCATAAGGCTTATAATTTATACATGAGCTTCTATCGTGTATATAGACCACTTCACCGGAAGTGATGGTGGAAGGCGACAATCGACTCAGACATTCCCAACGTTCATCCGGATCACATGAGGAGAAAGAGAGTCCCAATCTTGCGCAAAAAATACCATTGCTATTTGCTATATACCTCTTTGGTAATGAAGCACACCGACAAACATAATAGGGAAACCAAAAATATAAATGACAGCTTACGCAAGGCAATTCTTTAGCACTTTTTGTCTTAACAACTGTACGAATACTTGTACTTTTCTTCATACACACAGCAGCATATACCAACGTCGTCATGCTGGAGAAATGTGAACGTACACTCTTTCCCCTTTACTTTTTTGGATCAACTTAATGAATCTGAAAAATCAATTTGAAAACTTCTGGGCTTAGTTAAAGAGAGAAAAAGTTTTTTGTTGTTGTGAAGAGAATTTTCCCCTTCTTTTTCCATTTTTCCTTCTTCTTTTTTTCAGTTTTATTCAGCTAGAAGCAAAGAAAGAAAAAAAGTGGAGATATTTTTGTTGGTGAATTAAAATAAGGAGATTTTTTTGCAAAAAAAGTATGAAAGTCTATTTAGCTCAGAGCATGGGTGATAGAAAAAAGTGTAAGTTATCTCTTAACAATAATAATATAAGCATATAGTAGAGTAGTAATGACATGCTTGCGAAACAGGCTTGCTATATTTTTACTTTCTCCCTTCTACTTTTTTTGTTGGTAAGCGCTTTTTTATCAGCATGAAAGGTTTTCCCCTTTTGGACTGAAGTTTATGGTATGGCATCGTCGTCATCATCATCATGAACGGGAACATCATCATCCCATTTTTTTGCAAAATAACAGGAAAAACTTTCATGGGACTATTTGAGTCGTTTTCCTTTTTCTCTCCCTATTTTCTGATTGTTTATGATATTTCTTGCAAGAAAAAAATCTTCTCTTTTCCTCTTTATTTTTTTTATCCGAGGCAGTTTAGTTTTGCTCTTTGTTCAAGTATTCTCCTTTTTCTTTCTATTTTAACTACCCTGAAGGATTTTCACACGAATTATGGAATGGCTCAACTTTCCCTCTCGCGCAAACAATTCCCACGATCTCTTCTTCTTTTCTATCCCCCTTGTAGTCCTTGTCGCACTACTCGTCCCCTCTCCAAAACAACATTTTCCGAAAAAATCAAAGAGAGTGTGTGTCTGTGTGTGTGCGAGCAAAACAAGTAAAGCTCTTTTACCATTCGGAGCACATGCAAAGGGAACTAGTCCAAGTGTCTTGTAGCGTGCTTCAAGAGAATTTGGAACATGGAAGTGGGTGGTGGTGGTGGTAGTGGCCGCCTCAATGGCAACAAAAAAATTTAATGCATTGTGAGTACACTTTACGGGATTCTATCAGCTATATGCACGCTTAAATGTTTAGAATGTGGTTTTGTGCATTTTTTTTACAAAAAAAGATAAAAAATTTAGAATGGGTTGCAATTGTCGACGCAAGAGAAAATAAGTGGGAGAGGGAGAAGTTGCTTTGAATGATTTTCCTTCACTTTGCTCACCACTCACTCACAGTCAACCATGTAATGCTTTGTACATTCCCAAGTTATCCAAGAATGTTTATCAGAGTCGAAAAAGACGGTGTGTGTGCAAAAATTGAAAACGTGCACATAAAAGTGAAAAAAGATGGGCCGTTATTATTATTACTAGGTCATTTGAATGACGCGCGGTAAAAAAATAACTTTTTTTCAGGACATGAGAAGAAAAAAGTTTTGGTGATGTGTGTGTGTCGAGTTTTTAAAGAAATTATCGTATCATTTTCCTGAATCATGGTATGTTTTGTACAGTAATTACACATTTTTGGGGGAATGTTATGAATATATAGCAAGGGAGCAGGGCTACATCCATTTCACTGACGTCAAATGCAGATGTGCAGTAGTAGCAAGAAGAGCGGTAGTCTAAAAAAAGTTTCTTGCTCATATATTATTGTACACGTATTCCTGTGTAGTAGTGCGCATTTAATTCATTAGAGAGAGTATTAAGAATATTACGTGCTCCCCTATTACCATATTTTGCACAAAAAAGCTGACATGACTGAGATGTCTACTGAGTAACGGGAAACGCCTTTTATTCATTTTGCATTGGAAGCGTTGAGCACAGCCAGACTTTTTAATTCACATTCCCCAATGGCCTGAGTAATCATTTCTTTGCTTGAACGAATAATGTTGTGCTCTACTCAGGCACCCTTCCTTTGCCCTTATTCCACTCCTATCATGTATCTATCCATGTATACATATACCCATGCATCTATACATTTCAACTGCCTACAAAATAATTAATTTGAGTGTTTGGCACTGAAGAGTATGCCTCATGTTTGGCAATGTATCATTATACCTACGTACTTGCTAGCCCCAACAAAAAAAGGAGAAAAGAATTAAAGCAAACTTTTTTCGTTTGAAACAAGTTACGAGAAGCAGTAGCAGCGAAGGAGACAAAAAAATAAATAAGAAGTTGGTTGATGAGTTGTTTGGCAGAATTGTTCAATGTAGACAAGAAAACACATACATCTTCCACTCATTTTTGTTGATTTGCTCACATATCCTTTCCATGTGCTAATAAAAAATCCCCATTCCTTTTCATTAAAGCTGCCTATAAAAGCAGGTCATTGCAGGGAGATCTAACGGGCAAAAAAATTACACGACATCCCGAATCTTTTCTGGGAAAGCTACATTTATCTATCTACTATATATAGTAGCATTTCTTTGTCTCTTTTTTGCAATCAGGTTGCCGACTTTGTCGTGTTGTGCTCTGTGTTCTTGTAACGTTGCTTCAGGTTTTTGTCATGCTGCTCTTGACAACTGGGAGTATGGACACATTTATAATTCATGGTGGATTGATCAGGAGCAGAAAGCGCCTTTTCCTTTCTTGCCTTTGTTGTGTGTTTTGTGGACAGAGAGTGTTGCCTTGCACAACTTGCCACTTTTCTTTCTCTTTCCCACTCACTTGCATTCATCATTCTTCAGGGCATTGTACTTTCCCTTCAGCTGTTACTTCTTGTGTGCATGTCCGTCTTTGAGCAAACATGCACCATGTACTCTACTAAAAAAACTTCTTGCGGAGAGAATGCAGAAAACTGTCTATTTTCTAGGCCTCTGCTCCATTTTCACGTGTTTATTGCCTAACCAGATTAGCTTTCCAAATTCCCAAATGTACATATCGAATTAAATATATTACGCATTCACACAGCTATTCCCAGACAGCTTCTATTTCTTTGATAACTTGTTGTTTCGCAACTTGGATAATTACAACCAGGCAACAACAACAACAGGAAACCAACTTTTTGCAGTTTTGAAATATACATAATATTATTTAGGCATAGGGATAGGCATTCAAAGTGAGCAGGGAGACGGCACATTTCTTAAAGTATTCAAAAGATTATGTTGTAGGGATAAAGAGAGGACTATTGATGTTTGTAAATGTGTTCACGCAAATGTTGTATACTTTTGGATATGCGTCAGATTTTAAGGGAATCAAAGCACTTTTGCGAGATATATTATGTATTTTTTTCCCCGGATATATGTTCCTCGAGGGGACGTGGAAAAAATTATTTCGTATTCCAAGAAAAAATGCTCATCTATAAAAAAACTCGGGGGGGAAATAAATATGGTACGTTGTGACATGATCATATCAAGAATGGAAAGAGATGTTCTTAAAATACACTCTATATGATATCCACTAAATGTAATAGCAGAATAACGTACTTTTCTCTCTCGATTCTATTCTCGGAAACAAACAAAAACATGTGCTTAAGGCGTTATGAAGGAATCAGTGGGGAAAGACGTAACTCATTTGATACGGGTGTGTATTTCCTTAAAAAAACTCAAGTATGGCTGCTGGGTGTATGAGCTAATAATAAAAATGGTGGTGGTGTGAGAAGTTGTCTGAATTTTAATTTCCAGTAAGTTTCTTCTTTTTAATAAGATGTTCACAGGAAAAACTGACATAATGCTATCATGCAAACTAACAGTGATTAATTTTGCTGCTCTGTGTGCATGTAGTACTCCTTCCTATTTCCTCTTCCATATTGCACATCCCACTCTTACTATACATTATTATTATATAGCTCATATATGTAGCTCCCAACTCTCTGCAACTTTTTTCATCAAGCAGTGAGAGAGGCAAGAGAGAAGTGTGTGGTTCAAAGTTGAGAGGAAAAATAAGCAAGATGGAGATATGTAGTGGGTGTATGAGAAAGAGAGAGATCATTTAGATGATGGAACAACTTTCTCTTTTCTCCTCCTGCTTTGCTGGTCTAGAACAAGATTTTTTGTTGCCTCCTTTTCTACTTTTTTTCTCTCGGAAAGGCGTTATTTATTGAACAATATTCATAACAGCAAAATTTCTGCTAGCGGAAGTTGAAAAACAACAAACAAGTTTCATTTAACATGGAAGGAATTTTTCATGGGGAAACAAAATTCAAATTGGAAACCTCGCTGAGGAGTACATGCCAAGCATGCTAAAGGTGAGCAGCAGAAGAAAATATGCGAACAGCAAAACAATACGCTGCCGGAAACACTTTTTTATATCAAATTCTATTGTTCAAAAATGTTTGAGTTTGCGTAGTCCCTGCGGAAAAAATAAAAAAAGGAAATTCAAGTGGATATGCATAATATTTGATAATATATCGGATTTCTATTCCAGTTTATATGCATTCAAAATGATAGGACGATTGCTCCTCTGTCTGCATATACATATACCAAATATTAATGTACATGTTGCACATGTGTTCCAAGTTGTTGTCTTGTGAAGCAATCAAGAATTTGGTTTGCAGTTTGAAAAATGGAGAGAGAGAAAGAGAAAGTGGGAATTGAGGAAGACAGGGGATGGCTGGGCTTGACATAAAAGGAAGAAGAAATGCATTGCATGTGTGTGGGCACTCGTGAGGAATGAGCCACGCCACAGACACCATCCAAAAACATGCCATCATGATAGAAAATGTTGCCAGTTGCACTGCACCAGCACATATCCTATCACAAACTGCTTTGAAATGGGGAAATTGAAGAAGCACACACAGAAACAGAATCACAAGAGAGTGAGAAAACATCTTTTTTTCTTCAGAACCACCAGCATCAACAAAGTACATAGAAAGAGAGAGATGCATGTATGTTATATGGTAATGGAAGGAAAAAGTATAAAGGATATACTTATACGCATATAGCATCATTCCAGGATGATCGCCATAATATAACCCATACCATTTTATACCTTTTTATTATTGCAAGCAGTATTAGCTCCCTGCAAAGAGATGAATCCAATATGCGAGCTTTTTATCCGCTGCTGTCTGCAGAAATACCTTTTACTTGCACACAAAATGTGCGTCTTTTATGTAAAGCACATGATATGCTTTGGTATGAAGCATCTTATAGATAGACACCGACACTTTTCATCACCAATTTCAATTCAAGCTGCAACACACTCATACTCACCAAAAAAAGGAAAACGGACTATTTTTTCGTTTATTCTTCTTCTTTGCTGGTTTTCCTTTCTTTGAGTAATGTGTTTGAGCCAAGTATGTATTCAGTGTGCGTCTCTGGCCAACCCTGACGATATTGCATTATGGAATACAAGAATGAAGATATTGAAGCAGTGTGTAGGTGGAATCACGGGATTGGATGAGAGGAAGCAATACAAAAAACAGATAACGAAAATGGAGCTCCTGTTGTAGGTTCCTTTTGAGACGAACAAAAGGGAAACTTTGTTTTGCTTTTTCAGATGTACATGTACTTGTATTTTATATGCTGCTTATGTTTGCTTGGATCCCCAATACCATATTATGTGTTTAGTATGCCATATCATATGCTTGTCATAGATTCTATTACATTTTCCCACCCATTCTAGTGTTTGACGCTGTTGTTTTGGCGATAAACAAGATTTGAAAGGCTGGCAGTATTCAGTGGAGCTTGGTGATGTTGATGAAG